>JAGDYQ010000130.1:382160-478112 GCA_021962125.1 Bulinus truncatus | reverse complement strand
ATCTGCTGTTGACCACATATATCCGCTTCCTTATTCTTAATATATTTTGGCGACCAATAAACATCATTTTCAACTTCAAACATTTTTTTTAATATTATGAGTATTAAACATTATTTTAAAAATACAGTTGTTTTAATAGCATTATTTCTTATTTTACAGTCAAAAATCTATAAATTATTAGATGTTAATGAATTTGGTTTTTCCTATATAGTCAGCAGAAGTTCTTTTCTCTTACATTGATAAAACACTAAACCATTTGACATATCACTTCGTCAGCAATTAAGCCTATTTGGTGCAATTGTATTATATTAAACTAAGCAGTATTCATAGTATAGTGTTTATCAAATGTAAATAAAACATTTTTATTTTCAAAATACAGCATGATACAGTTTTTTTTCTTATTTCTACAAAACTGATGCAGCAGCATTTCTGTAATAAAACAAAAGATACCTATAATTATGTAAAGGCACTAATGTGATAAAGAAAATGTATTAAAAACTGATATTAAAAAAAAATTATCTAGTCTACTATGTTGTTTTTTTTTGTTTTTGGAATACACAATTAATATATACTTACCCCAAGATGGACTCCTTTTGATATCACTGAAAAAAACAATAAATATATTTCAAAAAGTAACTAAAATAGACTTAATCATATATATATATATATACATCGTCTATCTACATATTCTACAAATGAAATTTCTTTCGATCGAAGCTGTCTGAAAACATAAATGCTATTAAATAAATGTTCATTTGATCATGAAAGCGAAAAAAAAAAATGAACGACTACTTAGTCGAATAAAAGTTTTTAAAAAATAACAGTTTTCCATTTTCCAGCTAGACAATTTATTTGTAATAAGAACAAAAAGGCACTCGGGATGCATTATTTTCTGCTTTTCAAAGTATCGATACTTATATAAGCAGCCATTTTGTTTGTTTATCATGACGGAAAATGTAGGCAGCTCTCTCGGAAAAAAAAGCTCTGATTATAGCAAACTGAAAACTTCAGGCTGTTCGCCTTAACAATTTCTGAGTAGGTGTACATGTTCTCATTAGGAATATCATTGCAGCAAAACAGAGCCGAATTATGCTTATTCCCTTAGATGCGGAATTCAATCTTGGTGTATCCATACCTTTAAACTACCCATTGAGATTGTATTAATAATGTTAATAATCTCACAGAAAACATTTTAATTAATAATGGTCGGTTTATTAAAATTGCACCTTCATTTGTAATTTTCTGAATACACATAAAACAGTCTGACAAATAGATATGACTATTCATTTCACCATGTTTACAATTGGAGTTTCCGGAAGTTATTTATATATATCCAAATCGAACTATTTTGTATATGTTTGTTAATGGCACATTGGATTTTTTTATTATTTTATTATTAACTCTTAAACAAGTAATCAATTTTATATCGAACTTTGCCTGGTTAAAATCTGGAGGTACTGTAAACTAAAAATGGAATGACATTTAATGCTACCGTGTTTTGTACACACTTTGAAAAGAGAAAAACCTATTTTAACAAATCAAAATTTAAATGCTCAAAAAGTTTTTATTTAGAGATTATTTTAATGTCACTTTTTCTATTTTAATGATCATAAAAATTGGGACTAAATTTCACTACATATCTGCTGTTCAGATCATCAGGGTTGTTAACAATACTCTTAAATTGAATCGTCAATACCGATACCAATATTCCATGAAAATAGTATCGCCAATACCAATACAAATACTCAAAATAAAATGTATTGTGAAAATCGATACCAATGCAATACCAATGCTTTTGAGAACAACACAATATTTTTATTTAAGTTTCTTAAGTTTAAAAAAAAAGTAAAAAACAATGCAATACATTGTCAAAGCACAATTTTTATGCTAATCACTTCACCACTTGGCAGCACGTAAGAAGGCCATCATTTCAAAATGATCATTGCTTAGCCTAGAACTAATGGCATAAAAACATGCCCACCTAATGAAAACAGGCGCTCAACTGAAGCACTAGGCGTAAGTCCAGTGTTCTATTGCAGGTATAGTTTCTTAATGATTGGGTAGACTGCTAATGATAGCATTTTTGATGAGTTATCTTCAAGATATCTGTCTACTTCAGCAGAGCAGTTACTATTAAGCAATTCGTCCTGGTTATGCCGCCGTGCAGTAAAACAAGCAAAAAAATATGTTGATTTATTTATCTGTATGCCTACTGCTGACTGTACTGAAGCTGCGCCACCTAGCCGAGTAAGTTGAGTAGAAAATGCACTCAGTGCAATGCAGGCACACATTAAGGTTTTTGCAATTTTTGCCTTGTGATCGGTCTTAAATTTGGATTGACCACTGGATCAGAAAATTTTAAATCGAATCCTGCAATGAATAATTGCCGCAGCCAAAGACGAGAGATTTTGTTTGTTCCAGGTAGCTACTAACTTTGCATATGTTTGCACTGACAAACGTTTAGCTACGTCTTGAAGTACTTTAGCATCACATGTAACAACAAGATTTAACAAGCGGCATGCACATTTACGATGTGGCGGTAGCTGGTAAGTAACCTGCTCCTGTTCGTCATCATTATCAAATGGTGGATTCAGTAAATAATCTTTTTTTTTTCAAATTCCATATCTAAATCTTCATCATCATGTTGCTCTTGCCTCTGATCTTCATTAAAATAATCATCGTTTACACTTATGTTCATCATTTCAACTTTACAAAACAGCGAAATGCGTCTAAAAAAATGATCCGCTGTCTGTTACAGTGAAATAAATTGTGTCACGTGTTTCGAATTCTCTGTTGATTGCTGCTTTTAGTGTTTTGACAATTAAATCATAAGTATGTCGGCCAACTCTTCTACGCGCAGCCAACCAACAGCCTTTTCGTTCAAGTAATTCAGGTTCTAACCAATGCAAAGTAACAGCAATAAAACTTCTTCATCAGTACGTTCATCAATCAGCAGTTGTATAGACAGTAATAATTGTAGCCAACTTATCATTCAGCTACTGTCTACGAAGTTAAAATCTATGTTCCCGTTGATTTGTCAATGTTTGTCGACAGCGAGGCTTCATTTGTTGGCTGGTAAGTCTATTAATTAAGGTTCTGAAACTAGCGGTGTCGATATGATGGAAAGGCAAGACTGAATCACATAGATAATCCATAACCAATTCAGCTAATATATGCTGAGTGACGGGCTGGCAAAATGCAATTTTGACTTGTTTCAATGCTGGTCCAGTGCAATGAGAACTACCACCGTCATCGTCATTGCTATTGTTACTTCCATTATTCATTTATTTTAAATTTTACCTCTATATGCTTCTTCAAATTTTGTCTCAACTGCTTATGGCACAATAAAGACTTGTTAGTCAATCCGGGCGGACATTTAAACAGCGAATTGCCGTTTTTTTCAGCCGGTCCCAGGTATTTGAAAATTATCGGTAAGAATATCAATTGTCTCGACTGCCATGAGTATTAACTGATGACTGTGTACAACGACTAGTGCGTAATTCAATGTTTTAAATGTGATGAATATATACAATTGTTAATATAACCAAAATGAAACGAAAGAAAGTAGGTATCAAGTAGGCCTATTTAATTTTTTTTGTTTAAAATGTATCGGCGATACAAAAATCAATACTTGGTACAAAAAGGATCGGCAAAACAGCAAACTATACTAAAAAAAGTATCGCCGATTTTGTATGGGCCGATATCGATACCAACAACCCTGCATATCATTGTAGGTATTCATCGAATGATATTGTTTGATTTACAGAAAATGCAATATTTAATGAACAAGGATTTTGTGTTATTAAGAAATAAAGTAATAAGCTTGAACGGGTGGTGCGGAAAATGGGAACTTACTTTCAAACAGGTGGATCTGTTTAACGAAAAAATGTATATATTTTCGTACATAATTTAGTCTATTTAACGTTTTTTTTTTATGTAGACACTTGGAGATGCAGTAAAACAAAAAAGTAAAAGTGGTAAAAATATTAAAAGATGCAATTTAGATCGCAAAGTTTATGTCCAGGTACATAGTAACAAATTTGGAACTGTACCTATCATCATTAAACGTTTAAAGTCATGTGCTTAATATGAAAAAAAATATAATTATCTTTATGTACCTAAATCTGCACTTCTTTTGGAAATACAGTAAAATAATAGAATCTATGCAACTGCCTAAAAATTAAAAGATATCTCAAAAACAAATTTAATATGCGCAAACATGTGTAATAAAGTAAACAATAACTTCCAATTTTCATCGGATACTTTATACATGTACATATCTGAATTATGCATTATATCTAATTTATATATATACACTGTTTATTTTATTAATGAAACCATTTTATAAAACTAATGGCGCTTTTATTATTTTTTTTATGGTAGTTTAATTTTAAAGTGCGTTCAAAAAATCCATCAATTTTCAAGTAGGTTCGATTTTATTGTGCATACACTGTTTGAGAGCCATATGATTAATAGATTTAGCTTATTTGAATCCATATACTTCAAAAACATTACTTACTTGTTATGAAATCCTTCCGATTTCTCACAATCACAATATCCTGCAAAAGAAGATATTTTTTACTATTGAATTTCCTAATACATTAAATGAATAATAGTTGTGTTCAGGCTCAGATATAGCCTGGGTATTTTCAGCCCTAGACAAGTAGTTTTGTTTAGTTGTAGTCTAATTTGACGATTTTTAAAAATTATTTTAAAAGTAGTTTTCTACCGTATGTTTTTAACAAAATAAAAATCCTTCATAAACATTTTTTTTATTTATCAAACTTGTTAACATTTATAATTAGCTACACTCACAGTTTGTGAGTAGTTAAGCAAAACAATCTCAGAATAGTTCTACAACCCTCTTATCTCAACACGCTCCTTATAATAGTTTCTACATATGTCTTACTCCCTGTATTTAAGTTATAGCAAACAGGTAGTCAGCATGTGGCTGTTTCGAAATGACCTAACGTTTAGTATCTGGACAATGGTCTTGAATTTAACAGTAAAATGTTACTTCTAATCCCAGGTCTAACCTACAATAGAGGAGCCCCTAGATACAGGGAATTAGACTTTGATGTCGGGTCATAAACTCCACCAACACCCGCTACGGGAGTCGTCATCTGACCAGTAATGATTGGCAGTAGTGATAAAATGGGCGGGCCATTGGTCACTGTGTGTGAATGCAAATGACAGTGGTTTGAAAATAGTTTTTTTGTTGTTTGTTTTTCTCGATTTTTTAGTCATTGCTATGGCAGCGAGAAGAGCAGACAGGGAATGTATCAAAACGTTTACGTATAAAGTAAATGCCACATAGATTAGGAATTAGTACTTTCACTGGTACTATTTAATACGATAATAAGTAAAAAAAAAGGGGGAGAGGTGTAGGCCATCATGAAAATGTACCGGTACTCAGAAGCAATTTAAGATTGGACCTGGACCCTGGGTACAATAAAAATATTGAACCTCTTCAAAAAGATGAAGAAAAAAAAAACATAATAAAAATACGAGGACCTTACAATTTGAGTCAAATGGTGCACGTTAGAGTGATAACAAAAAAAAAAATTTTATGAAACCACTTGCAATCGAGGAAACTTTATGTTTAATTTAAGAATATCAATTGCATTTTAAATTTTTTTGAAAAAAGTTCCCCCACCTTCCCATTTTTCGGAAGAAAAAAGTGAAAAAAATTTTTTTTTTTCAAAAAAAGGACATGTTTTTTTTTAGCTTAATTCAAAAGAGTATTAATAATAACTAATCAACTTTTATTAACAAATAATATATAGATCAGTTAGTAATATGTACAGAATGTACAAGAAATGTTCAAAACATAATTTGTCCTATGAACTTCAGATTCAAAAATTCAATTTTTCTCGATTTCGCTCGAAGTTCCGCCATTAGTTTCACAGCACGTTCAGCAATTTCGTTAGATCTGGAATGTCAATTAATGACTTCTCGACTGACCAATGGGTCTTTAAACACTTAACTCTCAACCATCGTAGCATTGACTTTTCGACCACCGGTGAGCGACAATTTTTAGGGCGTTATAATTCTTTATATTTTTACTTTTCGTCAATTTTTTTTTATGTTTTATTATATATGTGCAACGCCAACCCTGGGATACAGTGGCAAAGAAATATAGATTTTTTATTTTTGTAAAAATTTGGTACTTGGTAAAATATTCCAAGTCTTATTTTGAAAAAAGACATAATGCACTAGCAATTTTTGTCGCTGTGGCCCCCTTTTTTGACAAAATGTCGAATTCTTGGTGACTAAGCATGATTTCTTGGGAAAAGTGAAATTTAGTGATTTTTTTAATATGGAAGGGGTGACAAAAGTGATCAACTTTTAAATAAGTATAATATCCTTAAAAAAACAAATAAATGGTGGAAAACCTTATTTTTTATTCATTTAAATGTGTTTCCTGTCACTTATAATAATAATATAGAAATTTTAATGATCAATTTTGTCTTGTCTAACATTGTGTTAAAATTATATGTCTTTTTTCACTCTAGAGGCATGAGTCCTTATTTTTTTTTTCCAATTTCTATAGTATCATTTAAAGTTGAATAAAAAAAATTATCATAATTTTACGTCCAAATTTATTTATGTGTTGTACAAATGAATAAGGTTTATGTAAATAATAAAGATTTTGTTTAAATTCTTCATACCTTTTTTTTTTATTCTTACCGTTTGTGATGTATTTGTATTTTTAGTTAAAAAAATAATTTAAAAAAATCATTTACACTATAATTTTACAAAATTAAAAATTTCTATTATATCAAAAGTTTTATATAATTAAATAGCTTATTCATTTCCAAAATTTAACGACGTATAACTTCACTAGGTAGCTTATAACATAATGAAAAATGCCTAGTTTTACAAAACACCCTGAAATCAGCTTTAAAAAATGGCCGAAAATGAACAACAGTTGAGAGTTAATTGCCTTCTTGCACTTTATCTCGATGAGTGAGGTAAACAGTTCATTGAAGGACGCTTCATTGTAGTCTTGCGAATCGAACCAAGCTTTTGCCCATTCGTAGCAGATGAAGTTGCAGGTAGAAGCGAGAATACTGCGCCACTCTGGTATCAGAAATAATGCTATAACAGTAAATATTGCTTGTGAGTTCCATCTTGCCTGGTGTAAATTTGGTAATTTATTCCAGCTGATGCGAGGCCAACGTGGGTTCTCGCCTGTGCAAACATCTTTTGTCGCAAGAAGCGGTAATCAGCTTAAGAGTGACATAGTTTTGTGTTAATTTGCCAATGAAGGAATAGTTGAGTTCTTGTTTGCTCATTGGCTCTTGAATAAGAAAATTCATGACATGTTTCAGAAGAAGGTCGAGTACATGGTGCTAACAGTCAATATATTGTGGCTTCTGAAAGCCATTGCTCAAGACATCATCCTGTATGAGCTTTACAATCCCGTGCAAATGGTCAGTATTTCTGCGGTCGTGTTGCAAATTAACATACAAATATTTTCTCAAGCATCATATTCATCTATTAGCTGATGTAGTTCATTGTGAATGGCCGCGGCAGAACCACTCTCACATTTGAGAATACCGAGTTTGATTTCGGTTGTCATCTTTTTCAGCAAACCTACTTGATTCTCTTCCCCTTGCACTCTTTTACCATCAAACTGGATACATAGGGATCTTTGCTTTGAAGTATTTGAACAATTTTAGTTTTCATTTTCCGTCCTTCAGAGATTACTCATTTCCAGACACCCGCCTGACTTGGAACCGACACATCATGACCCTGTTCAGCAATGGTTACAAGAACGTCATGTGCTTTATGTGTGGAAATGTTTTTCAGTACTAGTTAACCCGCCGTTCTAGTGCTTGCTCTTTGGTATTTCGGTTTGCATTCAGAAGATGACGTTTAAGAAATAGTTGGCGACTCTGGTGAAGAAGCAGAGGTTTCAGAATCCGAAGATTTTGAGACAGTTGTATGTTTTTGTGTAGGTTTTGAGACAGTCGTGTGTGTTTGTGTAGTTTATGAGACAGTTGTGTTTGTTTGTGTAGGTTTTGAGACAGTTGTGTGTGTTTGTGTAGCTTTTGAGACAGTTGTATGTGTTTGTGCAGGTTGTGATTGAGAAAAGCTGGCTTGAGATTGAGTTTTTGATAGTCGGATTCGTTTTCTTGGGTGGAATGATTCCAAAGGGGCTTGTTTGACCATTGAATAACCAATCTTTCCTCCACTGTTAACATGCCTCTGGTAGTGCTCTATATCCTCTGTGTTTTTCCATTCTCCATTAACGTTGGTGACATCAAATAACTGAGAAAGTGTTATCAGATGGTTTCTTTTTGCTTTTGTGATATAAATCAAACAGACAATTGATTTTCTTTCTGATTAGTGTGCTGGATAATAGTGGAAAGTCTTGAATTTCCCTCCAGAGCAATTCTATATCAGTAATCATAAATTTGATTCGATCCAGTCGCCGTTTTTGGCTATTGAACAGAAAAGTGAAGTTTCCAAGAATTTGACGGTTTGTAGGCATCCATGTGAGATTGATTAGCTTTTCAACAGATAGAATTCTTGGATATCTATTCTCTTTAGAAGATGATTGAAGATGAGTATAGTAAATGCCTTGTTTATAAACAAATGGAAACAGACGACTGAAATGTGCTTAAAAGCAGTCTAGAAAGTCATATATAATAATTCATTGCGAAATCAAAACCGACCGTCAAACTGCGCGATATGAGAAAACAAAAATTAAAAGGTGGGGGAACTTTTTTCAATTTAAAAAAAAAATAATGTTACTACTGTCATCTACATATAATTGTTCCTTGAATGTGAGGGGTTTCAGTTTCGTTACGAAAAAAAATGAAAATAGTTATCACCCTAGTGCACGTGTATTGCGACCAACTTAAAAAAAAAAATTCTAAATGTGCTTTTATTTAAATTATCAGGATATTCCAGATGCAAAAATTTTTACTCTGGATGGAATTTAGAAATTTAAAAATAAAATAAACATACGACCCTGACTTAGGAGATTAGTGAATTTAATGAAATTTTTTCTTTCCACGTTCTAATTATACGATCAAAATGTCTTGTGCTATTATGAAAAGTCTATATATATATATATATATATATATATATATATATATATATATATATGCCTATATGTATATTAGGGTGATAACAAAAAAAAAATATTTTTATGAAACCACTTGCAATCGAGGAAACTTTTATGTGTAATTTAAGAATATCAATTGCATTTTAAATTTTTAAAAGTTCCCCCACCTCCCCATTTTGCGGAAGAAAAAAGTGGAAAAATATATATATATTTAAAAAAAAAAAGGACAAGTTTTTTTTTAGCTTAATTCAAAAGAGTAATAATAATAACTTATCAACCTTTATTAACAAATAAGATACAGATCAGTTAGCAATATGCACAGAATGTACAAGAAATGTGTAAAACATATTTTTCCAATGAACTTCAGATTCAAAAATTCAAATTTTCTAGATTTTGCATGAAGTTCCTCCTTCAGTTTCACAGCACGTTCTTGCATTTTACCCTGAAGAGTGAGGTAAACAGTTCATTGAAGGACGCTTCATTGTAGTGTTGTAAATGGAATCAAGTATTTGCCCATTCATAGCAGATGACGTTGCAAGCAGGAGCGAGGATGTTGCGCCACTCTGGTATCAGAAATAATGCTATAATAGTATATATCGCATGTGAGTTCCATCTTGCCTGGTGTAAATTTGGTGGTTTCTTCCAGCTGATGCGAGGCCAACGTGAAGTTGTTTTGTATTGACGATATGCCTGACATAATTCATAAAAAGAACTTGAAATCATCTCGCCATCCAGGGTTCTCGCCTGTGCTAACATCATCTGTCACAACCAGGCGGTAATCAGCCTGAAGATTGGCATAGTTTTGCGTTAATTTGTCAATGAAAGAATAGTTGAGTTCTCGTTTGCTCGTTGGCTCTTGGATAAGAAAATTAATGACATGTTTCAGAAAGAGGTCTAGTACATGGTGCTGACAGTCAATATATTATGGCTCCAGAAAGCCCTACCTCAAGACATCATCCTGTATGAGCTTTACAATCCAGTACAAACGACCAGTATTTACTGCGGTCGTGTTGCATATTATCACACAAATATTTTCCCAAGCATCATATTCATCAATTAGCTTATGTAGTTCCTTGTGAATGGCCGCGGCAGAACCACTCTCACATTTAAGAGTACCGAGTTTTATTTCGGTTATCATATTTTCATCAGAACTACTTGATACTCTTCCTCTTGCACTCTTTTACCAACGAACTGGAGACAATCTTTGCTTTGAAGTTTTTGAAAAAATTTGGTTTTCATTTTCCGTCGTTCAGAGATAACTCGTTTCCAAACACCCGCTGGACTTGAAACCGGCACATCATGACCCTGTTCAGCAATGGTTACAAGAACGTCATATGTGTAGAAATGTTGTTTTTCAGTACTAGCAAACCCACTGTTGTAGTGCTTGCTCTTTGGTATTTCGCTTTGCATTCAGGAGAAGATGACGTGGAAGAATAGGTTGAGTCGGGTGAAGAATCAGATGTTTCAGAATCCGAAGATTCTGAGACAGTTGTGTTTGTGTAGGTTGTGAGACAGTTGTATGTGTTTGTGTATGTTGTGAGACAGTTGTATGTGTTTGTGTTGGTTGTGAGACAGTTGTTTGTGTTTGTGTAGGTTGCGATTGAGAAGAGCTGGCTTAGATTGAGTTTTGGATAGTGGGATTCGTTTTCTTGGGTGAATTGATTGTTTGACCATTAATAACCAATCTTTCCTCCACTCTTAATTTACCTCTGGTAGAGCTCTTCATCCACCTTGCTTTTCCATTTTCCATTAACGTTGGTGACATCAAAAAACTTAGAAAGTGTTGTAGTAACTTTATCAGACGGTTTCTTTTTGTTTTTGTCATATAAATCAAACAGACAATTGAGTTTCTTTCTGAATAGTGCCTTGATAATAGTGGAAAGTCTAGAATTTCCCTCAAGAGCAATTCTATATCCGTAACCATAATTTTGATTCGATCCAGTCGCCGTTTCTGGCTATTGAACAGAAAAGTGAAGTTTCGAAGAATTTGACGGATTGTGGGTATCCTTGTGAGATTGATTAGCTTTTCAACAGATGGATTTCTCGGATCCCTATTCTGTTTAAAAGATGAGGGTAGATGTCTTGCTTATAAACAAATGGAAACAACTGACGGGAATATGCTTAAAAGCAGTCTAGTAAGTCATGTAAAAATTCAGTGCAAAATGGAAACCGATAGTCAAACTGCGCGATATGTGAAAACAAAAATGAAAAGGTGGGGGAACTTTTTTCAATTAAAAAAAAATAATAATGTTGCTACTGTCATCTACATATAATTGTTCCTCGATTATAAGGGGTTTAAGTATCGTTACAAAAAATAATGAAAATAGTTATCACCCTAATGTATGTATATATCATATATAATAATACTCATTTCCAGTGTGCGTTAAATCGAAAGCGGAAAACAAGAATTCAAAAATGGCGTCATCCCCTGTGTCTCGATTCAATTTTTCATTTTGAAATATCTACAGATTTCAATAGTTTCTGTGCTTTTAATTATAAAATGTAAAAGTCTCCAATATTAAAAATTTATAATTAGCATATAATATCATTCAAATCATTGTAGTTTTTATTACAACAGAGCATTTTAACATCAACAAACGTAAACAATAGTAATAATCGAAAATCTCAGACGTCGGCGACGATAAGACTATTGACCGTGTTTTCGTATCTAATTTCGTAAATAAAGTTCTTTTTAAAAGTCGATATAATATTTAAAAAAAGAAATTCTGCAAATTTCTGTACTAATTAGGTTCTCAGCTTTTAAAATATTTATGATTTTAAATAAATACGGCTTTGAATTATTTCTTAATTACAAAATAACAATATAGACCTAAAAAACTAGGTCAAAAGGCAATGAAAACATAACCGAGCGATATTTTTCTAATAGTACATTAAAATTGCACACTTAATTTGTGTAGCGCGGTGGCTGAAAGGTTATGCAACTTGGCCAAGAATCCCATTTCTTTGCAGACTCTCGGGTTCGATTTCTCCCCGAGACATTTTTTTTTTTATTTTTTTTTTCAGAATATATCCTTATAGTTATTTTAATGAAAAGTAACTAATTAGATCTCTTTGACATTTTTTTAAAATTTAAATAATTTATCTTTTAGGATGTTGAAAGAAAAAGAAACAACTACTAATTAGATTTTAAATTATTTCATAACTTAAAAAAAGTTAACACAGAGGCGTAACTAGGGTGGGGGGTCCAAAATCTAAAGTCCCGCCGGGCCCCAGCTTGAGGGGTGACCCCCAAAATTATTTTTTACATTAAATATTAAGTATTATATTAATCTCATGATATGGTATCGAGCGTCAAAATGCAGGGGCCCAAAAGAGGCCAAGCCCCGGGCCTCCAAATCCCTAGATTTGGAACTGGCTTTATAGTAGTCGATCTCTAAGCAAAGGCTTTGCAGGGTACAACATAATTGTGTGAACTGGTGGCTGAATGGCTAAGCAACTTAGGTTCTTCTTTTTATGCTGACTATCCAGGTACGATACCTCTCTTGGACATTTTATTTAGAATGTATCCTTTTAGTTGTTTTAATGAAAAGTAACTAATTAGATCTCTTTGACATTTTTTTATTGAAATAATCTTTCCTTTAGGATGTTGTAAGAAAAAGAAACAACAACTAATTATGTTTTTAGCTGTTTCATAACTTAAAAAAAAAACGAAATAATTTTGAAAAAATGTATCAAATCTGAACAAAGAGGTGTAACTAGGGTGGAGGGGGTCCAAAATCGAAAGTCCCACCGGGCTCCAGCTTGAGGGGAGCCCCCAAAATTATTTTTTACATTAAATATTAAGTACATAATCTCATGTCATGGTATCGAATGTCAAAATGACGGGCCCCCAAATCCTAGGTTCGGCAATGGCTTTACAAGTCTATCTTCCTGCAAAGGCTTTGCAGGGTACAGCTAGTATATATATATATTAGGGCTGTACCGGATTGTAATTTTTAGATCCTGCAGCATCGGAACCGGAAACGGATTTAATATTTGAATCCTGCCGGAATTGGAACAGGAACCGGATTTTACCGAATTAAATAGTAATTTTTTTTCCGAACGAAGTAGTAATTTCTCGCATAACATAAAAAAGATACAAGAATGAAAAATAGAATAAAAATTTAGTTTTTAAGTTCTAGATAGCAAAGAAACAGTATTAACATTTTAGATCTTGAAGACTGTGACTAAACCCCTTCTCCAATCTTGAGTTAAGAATGATAACTCTGTCAAAATAACAGGTTCTTCGTTTTAAAAATTTATTTTAATAAAGCTGCACCTAATTTAACTTGATTTCTATTACAATCAAACAAAGAAATGGATAACATGTCTTAGAATGTATGATAAACATGTTTATTAATAAATGAATTCCAAAAAGAAAAATATATACTGTGGCACCACCCGATAGCTTATTTTATTTAGTTTTCCATAGTGACGTCACCAAACCTTGTTATTTCATTCATACTTTCATTTAAACCATTATCTGACTATTTCCCATTAAAACGCTAATTAAAATGCATTCAAATCTAAATCAATATCACTTTAATGTTTAATTAAAAATGTATCTTCAAGTTATTTATCTAAATATGCGAGGAATTTTATCCAAATCATGACAAAATCCACGAAATTAAAAAATGTGCAGAAAAATAAACTATTGAACTATTTTTAAACTGTAAACACCCAAAATAGATCGTTGTCTGCTCTTTAAAGAAGTTAAATTTCGGTAGCTAAATATAGTTTATAGAAAACACGGAATCAAAAGTAGTGGAAGATAAGGTGTCGTATTACTAGACCAGGGGTCGGCAACCTTTTGAGACGGAAGAATCTAAAGTTATAATTTACAATTTTCTCAGTTTTTAAAGAGTCACTAAATTTGTTGTTTCAATATTATGGTATTTGATTAGGGCGCAAATTGACATCGAAAGAGCCGCATGCGGCTCGTGAGCCGCAGGTTGCCGACCCCTGTACTAGACTAAATACGATTCAAATCTTTCTTTTTAATATATTTGTACTTACATATAGAACTAAAAGCGATCGACGTTATTGTAGTTTTAAAAAAGCAAAGGTAGTTATTGTTTTAATTTAATTGTATAGCGAAAATATTTCAAAATTATCTATAATACAAATTTTACATCATATGTTCCGGTTTCCGTCTGTCATCGCGACTTCCGTCTGTCATCGCTACTTCCGTCTGTCATCGCGACTTCCGTCTGTCATCCAACATGGCGGCATAAACAATTCATCCAAGATGGCGGCATAAACAATTCAAAGATGGCAGAAACATTTACTGTTTTCTTCTTAACATGCATAATCCGGCTACCAACTGGCCAGCCGAGTAAGAATAATCTCCAACATGGCTGCCAGAATTGACATTGGACCAGCCATATGTTTAGTGCCGAGGTTGATGAAACACCGTACACTAACATACGGCAGGTAAGATTATGAATGCCAATTGGCAATCACAATGTGATACTCTCCGAATCAAATATATAATCGAAAGTGGTTCCAAAAGGCTTATTTATATCTCACAGTAACGTAATAAATCTATGGTGTTCAATTTGTTATTAAATGAGAAGCGATCATAAAAGAAATATTTACAGAAATCGTTCAATTAATATTCTGTGTTATGTTTCACAATCTCAATTTTAAACCGAAATTATGAATACCTAAATATTATGTAATATTTATATTGTTTAAATTGTTATTATTTCTAAAATATGTCTATTTCTAATGTACAATTATTTCCCTTTATTACTAACCTAAAATACGTCACATTTCTTTTTCATTTTTTGACTATAACGTCACGAATGAATTGAATAAGGGTTGAGTTTGAGTAGCGCCGTACACAATGTTTACAATGCAAACTAACCCATTTATGATGGGGGCTTCACACAGAGGGTGTCAAAATGTAGTGGCTCCCGAAGATGCCTAAAATCCCTTGGTTCGGCATTGGCTTCACAGAACTATAATGTTGAAAGCTTTGATATGTCTTTCTTTTTTAAGAGGACTAATGTTTTCTGCGTCTGCGGCCTCAACTGCATTGATGAAATAATATGTTTTTAATTGAAGGTCAGCTAAAAGCTACACAACGATTATTTCTTCTCGGGACCAAGCTTGAGAAGCGTCAAAAACTTATCTCATGTCAAAATGCAGGGGCAGCCCCCAAAGAGGCCAAGCAACCGGGCCCGTAAATCCCTAGGTTCTGCACTGCCGGGTCGGCAATATTTTCATAGCTAATTGTACTTTGCTACAATGTGTATAACAGTAAATAAACCACCTGCTAAACATGTAGCGTTTCGCTTAACACAAGCACTCACTCACGTCTCACTTTTTTTTTTAAATACGCCATGTTGAACGTCATAAAACATTAAATGAATAACTGTTTGGAAAGGAGTCCATTAAAATATTATGAAGGAATATGATTTTAAGAGTTGTTGTTTATGTTTACCCATAGTGAGGATTATTTTCTTTGGGAGGAACTATTTAACATATGAACTTTATTTGATGTATTATTAGGTGTCCCTATTCTCAAATGTATTTTGGCTACAATAATCTGTTCATGTCCTTGGGGCCACTGCAAGTATATAGACTGATTGTTAACGAGCTAAAATATATATCACCAATTTCAACTCCAACTGTGTGCCTACTCGCCGGTCCGGGTACCGGGCCTTTGATAACTAGTGTTGCGCTAAAAAAAATTCTTACAAATTTCAAACAACAAAGAAATCCGGCTTAAATCCGGCACATTTTAACCAGAACCGGAATCGGAACCGGATTTGTTCAAACTGCCGGAATCCGGCTTAACAGGAACCGGAATCGATTCCGGTACAGCCCTAATATATATATATATATATATATATATATATATATATATATATATTAGGGTGGTCTAAAATAAAGAGGAAAACATTTTTTTTATTTTCTGTGATTTAAACCCCATATTTAATTACCACAAAAAAGTAGATGAAATTTAGAGGTTGCACAAGCTCTCTGAAAATTTAGGTATGTTCTCCATTTACAACATTTTACCCCGAATATTGATGAACTTGAATAAAGTCTGTTTCGTTCTTTGAAGTTTTTATAATGTGTAGGCCTAACTGTTTAAAATTTATGTTGGTTTCACTTGTTGCCCTGTAATAATTATATTTAGTCGAAGTACTGTACGGCGTGTGAGAGCTGAAATTAGGAAAAAACAGAACATGATAATAAAGAATTGTTTGATCCACAAGTACCATTAACTGTACATTGGGATGGAAAATGTTGAGAGATTGCCAGTGATTGTAACATGACAGCAAATAGAGTGCTTGCTAGATGTACCAAACTTGGCTTCAGGGACAGGTGACAGTCAAGCTCAAGCTGTTATTGAATGTCTGAAGGACTAAGACATTTGTGAAAAAGTAGTAGCATTAAGTTTTGACACAACAGCAAGTAACACTGGGGATTCCAAAGGGGCGAGTGTTTTAATTGAAAAGCTGCTTCAAAAAGTCTTATTCATCTTGCTTGCCGCCACCATATGATGGAAATTGTTCTGGGAAAAGTGTTTACCGCATTGAAGATAAGTGGGCCCTCATCTGGACCTGATATTTCACTTTTCAAACGATTTAAAGAGCAGTGACATTTTATGGAGAAGGGATCCTATGATACTGCAGATGGGATGACTGAAGTAGACCTTTTCAAAGATAGCACATTGCAGTTTGCAAATGACAATCTTCAAATTTGTCACCCACGAGATGATTACAGAGAAATTTTGGAACTGGCTATCATATTTCTTGGAGGAACACTGCCACGTGGGATTCATTTCCATGCTCCAGGAGCTGTACATAGAGCACGTTGGATGGCAAGAATAATTTATTGCTACAAGATGTTGATGTTTAAGAAGCAGTTTAAGCTGAAGCATTCTGAAGAACAAGGACTGTGTCTGTTCGTCTGTTTTGTTTCCAGTACTTATATGAAACTGTGGTTTCAAGCCCCACAGCCAGCAAGGGCGCCATCAAATGACCTACGATTTCTGAAGGATTTAGAAAAATATAACTCCGTTAATTCACTTATTGGAAAAGCAGCAAAAAAGCTTTCAGTCGACATTTATGGTATCTAAGTGAAATTACAGTGGGCATGGTTTTTTAATGAAAATATTGATCCCAAGCAAAAGGTTCAGATGCTTAAAAATATGCAAGGAAAACCATGATCTACAAATCGAGCTCAGCGTATTTATGCAGACCAGCCCATCAGCTTCTTTGTAACAAACAATAAAAAGACATTTTTCTCCATTCTTGGTTTGCCACATTCATTCCTGGAGCTGTCCCCTGAAACATGGAGCAGCAACAATGAATACAAACATGCAGAAAAGGTTGTAACCAATTTGAAAGTTGTTAATGAGACAGCCAAAAGAGGAGTGAAACTGATTCAGGATTTCAATGAAGTTTTATGCAGAAAAGAAGACCAGGTGCTGCAAGAACACCGACGATTATATCCGGATGCAAAGAAGACCACAGTGGTTACTGTACTAGCAAAAAGAAGTCAGTGAATATGACGTCCACTCATCGGCACTGGTTGCGAACTTATATTGTTATACGCTTCAAATTTGCAAACGTTGTGGTTTAGCAATGAATTTACCTAAAAATGCTTCAGCATTCAGATTGTCTGTTAAATCTTTTTTCAAATGCAAGCAGGAAAAGATTGCTTATACGCTTTTGTAACATTGATCTGCGATATGGGGTGAGCATTCGTGTGAGGGTTGAGAAACTGTTCTCACACACGGCTGTTGAAGCCCCAAATGCCAATGCTGCCCAAAATACCCAGAAGTGAGCTTCAATAAGATTCAATCTTTTATGCCCAAAAATTAGATAAGCTATATATGTAAGTAAAATAGCATGAATGCTTGCCAAATTATAAACTTTTAAATTTTTATTATTATTGATTTATTGAACGAAATGATTGATGTTTTATAGCTGTTATTATTAAAATTTTGTCAAAAAGCTCACATGATGCACGGGGGGGGGGGGGGCTCAGGTCATGAACGGGGGGCTCAGCCCCCCACCCCCCTTCTGGCTACGGGCCTGGAACCAAGTCCAAGCTCAACTAAAAAACGGACAAACAAGACGGAGATTGGGTATCGTACTTCCTTGTTCGCTAAGCATGTCACAAGTGCCTTGGATCGCAACCAAACGTCTGATCGTGAAGCTTTGCGATTTATGATTCCTATTGCTGCAGCACTGGGACAAAATTTTTTTACAGTTTTACGAAGCACCATACAAAGAGCCATAAAGAAAGCCATTTGTAAACATGCAACAGATATAAAGGTTTCATTCAAGACTGACTATCCTCTAGTTCTACACTGGGATGGGAAAATCTTACCTGAAATCCAGGGTCTTGGATAAGTTGACCGCTTGCCGGTGCGGGTTTCTGGTGATGGCAGTGAAAAATTACTAGGTGTCCCTAAACTAATATCAGGGACAGAACTGAATGCTGCTGATGCTATTTATGGTCAGTTAAAACAGTGAGCACTGGTAGAAAGCATCCAGGCTATGACACCACTTCTGTCTACTCTGGTCGTTCCAATGGAGCGTGTGTACTGCTTGAGAATCGTATCGGTCGAGAACTATTGTGTGGCATGTCGTCATCATGTTCTTGAACTGGTATTGGCAAAGGCTTTCAGTTTGTGTAGCGGTCCCTCTAACTCACCAAACATACCTATCTTCAAAAGATTTAAAGAAGTTCGGGGACGCATAAAGCTTGACAACGAAAGTAAGTTGGAACTGCCTTCAAGCACTGATGTTTTCCGAGAAAACACGGTGAGCTTCCTGACAAATTTCGTTGACTTGAAGTCCCAGGTCAGAGATGATTATGAAGAACTTATTAACTGACAATGACCATTTTAGGAGATCCACCAAAAACCACTGGAGAGCACCAGGCCCTGTACATCATGCTAGGTGGATGGCTAAGCTGATCTATGCCATCAAAATTTACATCTTTCGTCATCAGAGAGAAATTGTCAGCCTTACATCTAAGAAAGAGAACAAACTCAAACGATTTTTACAGCTTGGAACCTTGTTGTACACAAAGTCCTGGATTCAAGCACCCCGTGCAGAGGAAGCAAATGGAGGAGATCTTTTGCTCTGGAAGGACTTGCATCAATATCAGTCTGTTGATCACGACACCAGTATTGCAGCACAAAAAATTATCCAGCATCACATGTGGTATTTGTCTGATGAGACTGTCGGCCTGGCATTGTTTTCCGATGAAGTGTCACCAATTGAGAAACAGAAAACAATAACAGGTTTTGAAATAGAACCTATTGAGCGACATGTTCGAGGTTATCCATCAGTGCTCCAAAATGAAGGCGTCAGCTGGGGTCACTTTTTCACAAAGCGTTCACAGAACCTGCTTACAAAGCTACACATAGGCAACTCGTTCCTAGTTCTTCCTCCAGAACAGTGGAATGATAATATTGATTACCAGAAGGGTAAGCAGCGCATTAACGATACTGCAGAACGTCGAGTTAAACTTTTTGAGGAATATAATAGATTGCTGACAAAAAACGAGGAAGAAAAGCAATTTATTTTGAAAGTTGTTGAAGCCAACAGAAAAGTCATTCCTACACAAACTATAAAGAAGTCTGCCATCTGTGCTGTTTCGGTGTAGACAATGTTTAGACAATGTACTCTGACTCTTCAGCACTCAACAATTTACATTTTATGCTGACATTGTCGTTACTTAACAGCTACATTACAGTAATGGCATGATTTGAAAATGTAATAAAAATATTCATCGAAAAAGCGTTTTTTTTTATTAATAGAGCAAAACTGTAACTCTTGAGCATCCCCTTCCAATGGCAGTAGGAAGCTGAAATTGTTGTCAGATACTAAGTAAGACAAATGGAACTCAACAAGAGGGTGCCCCGTTAGGTGTGAGAAACTTTATTTTTTACCATATGATTTCGGGCCACCCTAAAATACATGTATACCCAACCTCATAATTGGTTGATCACAAACAACATATTGATATGATCACATATCAAGGTCTGTGGTTATATTATACACTAGATATTAAGCCCGGCGTTACCCGGGAAATCTAGGTGTAATGTGAAACCCCTTCCTAATCAATTTAATTAATTTAATTCGGTAAATTAGGTGCTGATTTCTGCCACATTCCTAATGTGCATAAATTACCTACATTTCATACGTCAAAAATTAAGTTTTACGTCTCACTTCCGTTCAACATGATCATCCATTTGGTGCACTGTCACAGGGAATACCCTTAGCCTGTGATATACCTCCCACCTTTATATTAGCAATGTAATATTTATAAATATTATAAATTTAAATTAATAAAAAATATGTACCTTCGGATGCAGAAGTTTTGTTTTCACAAACGTAGATAGTAAACTAATTGGTATAGAAATTTGCAGAATTTCTTTCTTTTTTTTAATATTATATTGACTTTTTAAAAGAACTTTATTTACGAACGCGCTCGCTAGTGACCTAGTTATTGTTTACGTTTGACGACGTTAAAATGCTATCTGTTGTAATAAAAACTAAAATAATTTGAATGATATTATATATTATTATTATTATTAATTAATATTTAGGACTTTTAAATTCATAATAAAAAACCACAGAAACTATTTAAAACTGTAGATTTTTCAAAAAGAAACATCAAATCAAAACAACGCAAGACGCCATTTTGAATTTTGTTTTCGCTGGTCACGTGATTGTTTTATTTATTTCTGCCATATGCGCAGCCGACGGCTTTTACGGAGTTCGTTTATTTATGGAACGGCCTTCCCACACGGACGGACGACACGGACAGACGACAAGATAGCTGCTTTATTAGTAGGATCTGTACAAAAAAATAGGCTACATCTGCTGTTCAGGGTTCGGGCAAAATTAGTCATTAAAATATTTTAGGACAAATATAAGATTAATAAACCTTGTAAACACACTTTTAAGGTTTTCTCAAAAACCTGACGTGATACATACAAACCAAGCACATCGCAAATTATCATTTTTAACGAGCTTTTGGAAATTTATAATGTTTTACTTACACATTTTTTTCGTGTAAACCACTAATATCAAACATGAGAAACTATAGAAGGTTACATTTCGACACAGAACAAAATCACAATGGGGCAACAGTTAGGCTATGTGCATATTTTCTTGTCAAAGTGAATTTCAATCGCAGAATTCTATGGCGATTTTATGTAATTGTGTACATTTTGTATTAATTTGTGAGGCATAAAAAATAAAAAAAAGTTTGTGTTATTTCACAAATTTAACATCCCACCCGTTATTATGGAATATGATTAATAGCTGACCATTCTGACCACTCTCTAAGCGATGTATAATATTTGAACATGATTAGAATACGGAAGTTTCTATTTTTCGATAAATGTTTATTACCAGAAATACATACCTCTCTGATAGATGCATACTAAGAGAATCAACATGATGATTACCAATAAGACTGCAGCTATTCCTCCCCCAACGGCAGCTGCCAGGTAACTGTCATCAACATCATTAATTTGTTTATTATCTAAAAGAAGAAAAGAAATACGTTTTTTTATTTTTAATCTAGCAATGTTCCGGCTTTGCACCGTCAGACAGGACGCCAGACGAAATTTGATATATTTTTGATGCATAAACTTGAGATGTGCAATCTGCGGCTTGCAGGCGTTAAACGGGCGAAAATACTGGATTGTGACAGGCAATTAAAAAACAAGCAGTTTAAGTCTTTTCCGTTTCGGACAAAGGACATTTTAGAGCATTTTCGTGTATGCAGTGTCTACGGCTACGCCGGACGAAATCCGTATTTTTTTCCTGGGTTACAGCCATAGATTTTGCTCCACGCATATAGGTTTTGATAAATAGAGAGGGAAGTAATCATGTTGAATAACTGTTACAAAAATAAATAATGATTACGCCCCTTTGATTAGCTTTTATTATTTATATTTCAAATATAAGCAAAAACGATACTTAAAACGCCCCCTTTTGATGTACACTTGGCAAGCCAAGACCTACAAAATGATATATACATCATGGGTCTAGGACTTATGGTTGCTTAGATATAGGGCGCTCCTTTGTTAATATAGCTTATATAGTAAAAAACGGTACTTAATACGCCCCCTTTTTCAACCCTCAGAGGTCAGATCGCGAAATGGACCAAAGTGTTTTCTTGGCAGGCCAAGACCTACAAAATGATATATACATCATGAGTCTAGGACTTATAGTTGTTGAGATCTAGGGTGATGACGGACAGACAGACAGTTAGCTTGGATTTTCATCAGGCTCAACATCCACAGATATAATATGAATCGGTTTGAGCAACTTGTTGCTTGAATCCTTCGTAACAATGCCAAACTCTTCCAATTCATGTAACCTTTCATAGTTCAGTCCATGGCTATAAGCTGATGATGAGCAAACATCATTATTCCGAATAGTTTATTGTATTGATTTGAATTTTTAATAACATACAAAATTGAGGAACGTTTGCAAACTTGCTACCAAGCCCCAGCATTTTCTGACGGACCTGTGTAGGTACGCGGACCCCGGGATATACATCGCTGCTCTATCTGTCGTCTCTCCTAAGAAACTTATATTCAAAATTTGTACAAACAAAAAGCTGTTATAGCTCATTATGTCATACAATTATTCATACAAATTGTCATTACTAAAAATATAATCATTGATATCCACCTAGTAAAATATATTATTTATATGTTTATTGCTATTTATCAAGTAGTGTAAAAAGACATACATTCATTATATTGTAATCACCCACACTTATAATATTTCAATTTTATAGTTTTTCAAGAATGCACAATTAAAATGTTTTCCCGTTATAAACATTACAGCAAAATCTATGGCTGTCACCCGGAAAAAAATACGGATTTCGTCCGGCCTAACCGTAGCCACTGCGTACACGAAAATGCTCTAAAATGTCCTTTGTCCGAAACGGAAAAGACTTAAATTGCTTGTTTTTCTTTTTTCAGTATATCTTCTGCTTTTCTTGTTCATATTTCTTTTTTTTTCAGTTTTTTCTAGCTCATCAACCTTAATGTTTTTCTTTTAGTACCTTTTCCTGATCTGAACTTAATACAACACTTTCTTTTTGTTTATGCAAACCAATCAAATCACTCTTGAAGATGTTTATTTGACTGTAATTCATCTAGTACTTTGAATAGTATTTTACATATTTTACAGCAATATAGTTAAAATATAATTATAATTGGCGGATGTGTAGCACATGATAACAAACGCTGCCTAATTTTCATTTGTTTAGTTATTAGATTTATTTTTAAAAATAACATTGTTGACGTCAACTTTTCTTGAACTCCCACTCCCCCTTGTCAACAATTGTAAACTAATATTTTGTTGACATAATTAATAAACAGCCCCAAATACAGAATCATAAAAAAGTGAATCCTCAATTCAAACTTTGTTAATGTTATTTGACTAATATGATTACAGTGTATGATCTCTATACTTATAAGACGCATTTGCTGTCTGTCTGTCCGTCTATTCCCTTAAAACTCAAGATCTAGACAATTTGGTACACGTACACATAATTACATGGGGAAGGTCTTAAAACAGGTTTTGTTCCATCTCAATTGGTAGTTTAATTGTAATTAATTATTGTATTATTTTAGTATCTTAAAGTAATCACGGTATGGGAACGCTATAAATAAAAATCCTCTGTGACGTCATTTCCTGATTATACATTTCTAATTTCCCGATGATACATTTTTAAATTTTCCTACTAATAAAATGTATCATTGAACGGACGGAAAAGAAAGGGTTAGGGACAGAAAAAGAAAAAAAGAATTGTTTTTTCATGCAGCAATTACCCGGTTTTGCCCGTGTTTAAAATAAGGTTTTCTGTTTTTTTAAGAAGCGTAATTTGACGTTTAAGTGTACACAGAGAGAGAGAGGGAGGGAGAGAGATAAAGAGAGGGGGCAGGGAGGTGGAGAGAGAGGGAAGGAGGGAGGAATGGGGAGAGAGGGAGAGAAGGAGGTAGAGAGAGGGAGGGAGGGAGGGTGGGAGAGAGGGAGGGAGAGAGATACAGAGAGAAAGGGAGAGAGATAAAGAGAGGGGGCAGGGATGGAGAGCAAAGGAGGGAGGGGGAGAGGGAGGGAGAGGGAGGGGTGGAGAGAGGGGGGACCGGGAGAGAGAGAGGGTGGGAAAGAGGGAGAGATGGAGAGAGAAGAAGAGAGAGGGAAAGAGAAAGGGAGCGAGGGATAGAGGGGGGGTAGGGAGGGAGAAAGGGGGTAGTGAGGAAGAGAGAGGGGGAGTGGGAGGGTGGAGAGAGAGGGAGAGAGATAATGAGAGAGGGAGAGATAGAGATAAATAGGGAGAGAGGGGACAGGAAGGAGAGAGAGAGGGAAGGAGGGAGGAAGGGGAGAGAGGGAGGAAGGAGAGAGGGAGGGGGGAGAGAGGGAGAGGGGGAGAGGGGTATAGAGGAGGGAGGGATGGAGGGAGGGAGGGAGGGAGGGAAAGAGAAAGGGAGAGAGGGGGTATGGAGGGAGAGAAAGGGGAGGGAGAGAGGGAGGGTGGGAGAGAGATAGGGAGGGAGAGGGATGGAGAGAGGGGGGTAGGGAGAAAGTAGAAGGTAAACAACTTAACTTATTTTAAACCCGGGCAAAGCCGGGTACTTGTAGCTAGTAAAAATATAAATCTTACCTTCACTAAGACTGAAACTGTAATGTGAACTTTGATTTCCACTTTGGTAGATAATTGCTGTGTAGTTACCAAAGTCAGACTTTTTCAAATTGTCTATTTTCAATTCAACAATAAAATAAGGGATTTCTGTTTGCTTATATTGCACCTTGAAGTTGTTAGTTGTTGAATCTGATTTTGATACTGTTATGTTATTGGGCTCAGGATAACCATATATAGTGACTGTATGTACAAATGATTCTCCAACCTTAGGACTGAATTGTTTATCGGTATCTGCTGAGTTATTCAGTTGTAAAGGACCTAAAAAATTCAAAATATTTTAATTTATAACGACACAGATATATTAATACTCTATGTAAGCTATTGTTTTTAAGTGACTTAAAATAATAAAAGAATTCATTAGTATAAACTTTATTGTTTAGGTTATATTTAATACATATTGTTGAAGCAACAATTTATGAATAAAAAAACTTCCTCTTGGTAATTAGTTATTTTTTCTAATGTATTGATTAATTAAAACAAAAAGATAGTAGTTACACTTTATATGTGTCAACAACTGATTTGATTTATATTTTAAAATGCAGCAATAAATGGTATTTTCATTCAATCGAAAAACTTTATTATTTAAAATTCATTTAAATTGCCGGTGGATAAAAACATTTTGTCAGGTTCTGTTGCTAATATGGCAATGATTCTTAAACATTTATTTATTAGGTTTTTGATTTTGTATTAGCTAATGTTCACATTTTGTAAACATTTTATCATACTCGTTAAATTATTCATGTTCCAAAAAATGTTTCTGCCATTTATTACACAACCTTATATAACTTACAGTTGACAAAAATACTGGTATTTTTTTTCATCACTTGTTCTCCTGGACTTTTGTTTCCATTGTCAGCTTGGCATTCGTAAATCCCAGTGTCTCTACAGGTCATGGATCTTTCAAGTAAAACATAATACCCACTTAAATTTTGAGTAAGGACAGTTTCAGCTTTCCATATAGTAATAAAAGGTGGCGGATTTCCATCAGCTTCACATATTACTTTAATGTCTGAGCCATTTTTAATATATAGAGGAGGATTGTCGATTGTAAATTTTGTTACGTTTGTCGCATCTGCAGAGAGAGAATCAATAATATATGTATATTTAGTACCCCAAATTTTTTTCTATCTACCATTAATCAACAGTTCTTACAAGTCTTACAGGACTAATTATTTATTTATTCATTCAACATACATCATCGACAATAAATGCAGTTTACAATGATAGATGCATGTTTGGTCGAGTACGAAAAAATTTGCAGTGTGAACATTGTGCTTGACGCTTTCTGCACAGCAGCTGTATTCTTGACAAATTTTGGATAGATATGCGCGTTCTTCTTCGATATACAAAAGGCGTTCTCGTTTCTTGTGTTTGATGTTGCTCATGGCCGAAAATCTAAACTCGCACATGTAAGAGGTGGAAAAAAGAAACAGAAGTCGCAAAGCTTTCTCAGCAATTGCAGGGTACTCGTTTTCTACCAACAACCAAAACGTATCCATGTTGGGCTCTGCATGCTTGAGTTTAAGTGTTATGTCACTTGCAATGCTAGCCAGCTCCTCTTCCTCTTTTGAAGTAAACTGTCCTTCGCACGATTCAAGTTCAATGAATGGATTCCTAACCCAGTCATACTGGTCAACAGATATTGATGGGAAGTATTTGTTGAGACTGCTGGACAGACTTTCCAAGTGGTGGGTGATCAACGGCAGAATGTCTTGGTGGTTGGTGAGATTAACGTTGGGAAACATTTCCAAATTCCCAGCAGCTGCACGCTTCTTCCACAGCAACAGTTATTTCTGAAAAGCGTTTATTTTGTCAATTGAAGTCAAGATGTTTTCATTTCTGCCTTGCAAACCACTGTTCAAAATGTTGAGTTCTTGAAATCTATCGGCCACATAAGCTATTTTAGAACACCAGCTCTCGTTGCTCAGAGCGTTTTCAAACTCCTTCAGTTTTTCACTGGAACAGAACGCCAAAAGTTCCTCTCTCAGCTCACAGAAACGAGATAGAACTTTTCCACGAGACAGCCATCTCACGTCTGTATGTTGAATGAGTGTGATATGTTCCGCTTCCATACTTTGACAAAGTTTGGCAAACAAGCGACATTTAAGAGGTCTCATCTTCATGTAATTAACTATTTTCACCACCTTGTCCAGTACTGATTTTAAATCTTCTCCCACTGTTTTAGCAACTAGTGTTTCTCTGTGTATGAAGCAGTGGGTGCCCACGATATCTGGATTCGTCTGTCGCACCAGTGAGACAAAACCGAAAAGCTCCCCGCCTAAGGTGGCCGGCACCACGACTGACAAGCGAAGACTTGGGAAACGTTCTGGTAAGACTCAATTCAGGATTGTCCACCTGAATGTCCGGGCCTCATCCCCAAGAGTCTAGAAGTCGCAAAGCTTTTGAACGAGAATAACGTGGATGTTGCAATGTTACAAGAGTGCATCCTTGGACTTAGGACCGTCCAAATCACTAGCTATTCGTGCTTCCGTTGTGGGTGCGAGAACTGCAGGGGATTGGTGGCCCTGGTCAGAAATACGCTAAATGCTCAGCCGATAAACGGATACGCTTGCGGTTGATGTTTATAAGGATGGGAGGAAGTACCACTGTGTTAACGTGTACAATCCCCCCAAGACGGAGCTCAGTATAATAACATCTGAGGATACTCTGCTTGGCACCTTTGTATGTGGTGATTTCAACGCCATGTCACCGGCATGGGGATATGAACGTACCGACGCAGCAGGCCGGAGGATTGAGGAGATTTGTAGCAATACAAATTTAGTTCGGTTGCAGGACCAATATTCTGAACCCACCTTGCTACACGGTAGCAGAGGGAGCTAAACGAGACCCGCCTTAACACTCGTCTCGGCAGATCTGGCCTGTAACACCTCTTTCCGTGTGCTTGATTGTATTGGCAGCAATCATAGACCCGTTCTCGTCTCTGTGGATATTCCTCCACCAGAGAAAAGCCCAGGAGCTATGCACATGTACTGGGTCTATTCAAAAGCAAATTGGGACGCCTTCAGGGTAGCAGCTGACGCTGCCCTGGAGAGGGTAGATACCGAGCGCGGAACAGTCGACGTTGTTTACAAGGAGATCACTGAAGCGATCTTAGGTGCCGCACATAGGACAGTCCCAAGGAGCTGTCACATTCTGTGTCTTAAGTTTTATGAAATCCAGAACATTCTCCTGTTTTATCACTTGAGAGGGGGGAGATGGTATAAATATATAGGATAGACAAAGGCTTTGTCTTCCCAGGTGTTCCCACTGTGGTCAGTCTGTCTAGCACCCACTATCACTTTTTGTCACCTGGGGAGAGAATGTCTATAGGGGAGATCATAAATAGAATAGCCTAAGGCTTTTGTATTCCCAGGTGTCAGCACTGTGGTCAGTGCGTCTGGGACTAGATTAATCTCCTTTAATTCTGACACCACCTGGGTAAAGTCTATAGGGGAGATAATCTATGCCCTTGTTGTATTCGGGCGGAAAGGGGCGAGAGAGGAGTGTCCCTTTATTGATCACGCGATTGATAGGTGTGACGTACACGGTCACTGCGATTGGTCAGTGAAGCGGAAGTCTCGGCACGCATGCCGGGAGATCCGATGTGCGTCGCGGAACTTTTTAGTCACAATTTGTTAGTCAGTGAGCGCCGATCCGTCGGAGTGAAGTCGAGCGAACACTCGCACCGGGGGGGGGGAATAGGGCTGTTAGCCTAAGTTCTATTAGAACTGCCCCACCCCAGGTAACTATTCTATTTTTGATTATGTTATACTTGATTATAATATTGTTTGTAGTAGCCGGTAACGCTACTGTCCTTTTTAGGGCACGCTGATGTGCATTCTTTTTTTCAATGTAAATAAATACTCGTTGTATCGTATTTACATTTGAGTTGTGTACTCATTTCTTGTTGTGTTGTGCGTCCTGTGTAACCACGTGGCTGGGACAAATATAAATGCTGGTCAGAACTCAGTAGGTGATCATGCCTTTAGACAACGACCGCAGGGACCCCGCAAGGGGACCTTGACAGGAGCCTTTCAAAACGCAAGTTGAGACCATTTTGGACTACAGCCCTTGCAAGGTTATTTCGGCAAAGGCAAGCCGCTTGAAAGAAAGCTTGCCGATTGAAAACGGCTGAGGCGCGCCGTGAGTACAATAAACTAACTGAGCAAGTAAAAAGGGCGTCTGCCGAGGCCAAAAGGCAGAAATGGACTGATACATGTGAGAAGTTGGATCTAAGGGAATGCCAGAAGACGTGGAAATTTCTGAAAGACTTGACCTAGGCTGGGGCGATTAGAACTGGCGCCCCGTTGCAAACGGACTCAGGCCTGACGCCTAGCGATAGCAAGAAGGCCGAAGTGCTAAACAGGCACTTTGCAGAGGTCAGTAAGTCGAGTAAGAAAAGCACACTATCCAAGGCACTGGATAAAGTCTGACAAGTCAAAGAAAAGGCTGAGTTTGGTTCGGAAAATCGAGACACGTTTAGAGCCCCATTCTCTGCCAATGAATTGGCATATGCAGTCAGGAAGTGTTTGTCAATCGCATGTGGTTGACTGGGGACCTCCCTCAGAGGTGGAGGGAGGCTGTCATAGTGCCGGTACTTAAAAAGGTAAAAAGACTGACCAAGCAGAAAGCTACCGTCCTATTTCCCTCTGTTTGTTGGGAAAGTAGCCGAACGCATGGTCAACCGAAGGTTGATGTTGCTCCTAGAGGAAAAAGGGCTCATTACCCCGAAGCAAGGTGGCTTCCGACGGGGTAAGAGTGCGATGGACTTGGTCACGCTCCTCGTCCAAGAAATAGCCGCCGGCTTTCAGAGAGCTGAGTCAACAGCGGTAGTTTTCCTAGATCTCAAGCAGGCTTACGATCGAGTCTGGCGTCCTCGAACGGGGTCTCCCACAGGGCTCCGCCCTAAACTGTACATTATTCCTAGCTTTCATCAATGACCTGCCTCAGTTTCTGGGTTATATGCCGACGATTTAGCAATCTGGAAGACCGGAAAGAGTGCCTCAGTCCTTGAGAGTGCACTCCAGAAGGACCTGACTACGGTCGGCTGTTATACTAGGATGTGTGGGCTAGAGATTAACGTCTCGAAGACCGTCTACTCGCTGTTTACCATGGGCACGAGTATCCTTAAAGAGCCATTTAGACTGGAGGTAGAGGATGCGGTTCTCGCTCTGGAACCAAAGCCCAAGTACCTGGGAGTTACACTTGACAGAAAGCTTACTCTCTGCACACATCTTTCGGAGGTTGACTAAATAAAAGTATTGAAATATAAATAATTATTAACATTTTGACTTACATGTGACATTTAGTTGTAGCTGGGAAGCATTATTGACATAACATCCGGAAATATGATCAGCAGTACATGTACAAAATTGTCCAGTCATGTTTCTTGTAAACATCACTGGCAATGTTACTTTGTTTTCAAACTGATTTGAGCCTGTAATATTACCACAAGAGATTTTCAATGTACTGGATACAGGTATGCCGTCATCTACTATACACTTGATAGTATAAATTATTTTTTCTTGAACTGTTGAATTTACATCTATTGAGTTTATTTCAATATGCAGACTTGGTGGTGATTGTGGAGGTGCTGAAAAACATATGAAGTATATATGTATATATATATCTTTTTTACTTAGTCTTGGTTGGGGAAGGGGAGCAATAAATGTATGCAGTACCAATGAACAAGATCTAGCTGTAAGAGTGGTCTATTTTTTTCTTTTTCAACAGTTATGTGAGAAGAATGAGAATTCCATCATTTTGAATGCCAAATTATTATATTACATTTAAAAAAAAAAGACAATAATATTCATTACTATACAAAAAGTATATCTTTTTAAGCAAAAATCAGACTTTCCATTATTTCATATAATCATATGTGCTTTGATATATCAGTGCTTTTAGAATGTGAGCACTTTTCTGTAACTTATTATGCTTGTAAGCCAAGAATCATAATAATTTGGAAAAAAAAAGCAATTACCGATAAAAAAGAATTCATTACAAATCTTTAAGATAAATTCAAGAATATGATTAAAGACAAATAAAGACTTATGTTAAACATATTGTAATTTATTACCTATTTTTTTTTATTGAAGCAATACGATTTTTTTTTAAATTAATTAAATTACCTATAATTTGTAAAGTTTGTGAATAGTCACAAAAAGCTTTTGTGTCATCATATTTTGAATTTTGTACTTGACATCTAAGAGTGAAATTTCCAGCATCTGTTATTGTCTTCTCTAATCTGGCTACATAAGTGTTGTTAAATATTTCACTTTTTAACAAGTCTGACTTAGAAGAGTTAATGTAAATAACTGAATTCATTCCTGGAATGACATCTGACATGTTAACTCTACAAACAATAATTAGCTTTACAAATTTACTGTTGCACATGTTCCAAATATTTGATGTGGCATTTCCCAGATTTACTTCACATGTATTAGGTCCTTCTGAAAAACAATAATAATAATGAATTATAACATCTTTTGTTTTCTCGGTTATAGCTGCCATTTTTAAATACATAAATGAAAATTATATAGACTTTAAAAAAATTCCTAAACTAGAGGATATCACCCACTTGGGTCAATCGATCTATTTATGTAGAGATGGAACACAGGAAAGCATTAAACAACAATCCCATTCAAAGCAATGTATATTCTCCAAATTTAATAATTTTACTGGCCTAAATATTTGTAAATTAATGTTCTTCTTTTTTTAAATTCGTGTTTGCTAACGGCAAAGATTAATTACCATTTTTTTTAGGTATTAATGTAATAATTTACAGAAAAAAGACATGGTGCTAATTTATAAATCACCAGTAAGCATAGTACTGAATGGCTTAAATGGACAGTCCACTATTACTTTACATCGGGGCAAAGTTTTCTTAGAGTTCATACTGCCCAGAAATAAAGGGAAACTATGTTTTCTGATGATTTAAACTGCCATAAAATGAGAACACCTTCTACTTTAACAATCATTAATGACATAATCACACAAAAAATCTCATTTCATCTGATAGACAACTGGACTTTAAACTTGGGTAACTCAACTTTATATGTTGTTTAAAAAAACTTTCTAAAAGGTAAGCGCAGAGGTTGTCCTGGGTTTTGTTGTGTGGATAGTTTGTTAGGGAGGCCTTGTTGTGCATTGGTTTATGATAATATTATATGGAGGTGTGCGAGATGTGATGGGTCAGTTGACGTGTTGGAGGGCACAGCGTGTTTTGATAATAGAGTTCACGGTAGGGAACCGGGACTAGGTGGCATGTGTAACGGTCAGTAGTAGTCCATGGGATGGACTGTGACTAGTCGACAAGGTTAGCAGCTAGTAGAGTGGTAGTCGGTTGTTGATGTTGAGCTGTTGATGACCACACTAAGTATCTGGACTTATTGTTATTTTTGTGATCATTCTGTGGTATATATATTAAGGATTAAACTATATTATTTGTTCTTGTGAATACGTTGTTCTTTTACTGATTGGATATTTGAAGTGTTCAATGTGAAGTATTAGCGGGGTTTGTTTTTTCTAAGTGGCTGAATGTTAACATATCTGAAGTAGTGACGAAGGAGTGAAGATTAAGGGCCCCGACAAGATCCGGTACACAACATCCTTTTATATGAAGAGTATACTGTAAAGCGTCATATTGGGATGAAAGGGTGAGAATTAGGGAAGGGTGGTTGCGTTTTGCTTAGAAATGGGGCCATGGTTAAACTCTTGGCTAATCACATACTGAGTATTGGGCATGAATTAATATGTACCCTGCAATGTGGCTCTGTAGGCTGGACAAAACACAACAAGAAAGACCAATCAATGTGCTATGTGAAATAACAAAATAGAAGTTTATTTACATAGATAGAACCTTGTGCACTCAAAAGGACAAGTAGCTTCCTTCTACACAATAATATATTCATATTAATGATGTATGAATAAGACTGATTGACTCTGAAAAGATCCCTCAGATCGATACAAAGTGTTCCAAAAAGAACTATGATCGGTCTCTCTCTCTAGTTTAGATCTCTATCTAAGCATCTGAAGACCATGAAAACTTGAGCTGAAGGAACAGGCCTCTACGTTAGACACAAAGGATTGTTTTGAGCTAGAGCTTTTAACTCATCAACTTACTCACCAAACCTTCAACAGCCTGCTCGTCCATGGCATAAGGTCATTTCATGAGTTGACCCATCTTGTATTCTGCCTGTTCCTAGTTCTCTTGAGTGATCCTCTCAGCTGAAAGTACGAACTAGACTGAAGTCCAAGCAACATGCATGAAATCATTTCTATGTTCCATGCAAGAGCAGTTTTCCTATGCAGCCCACCATCCATTACATCGGTTGATGACCAGCAAGCGAGGATGCAATATAAACAAAATTCACACCACTCTCTCACTTGTGCCTGCTGAACTACTTCCCTCCCATGTCCCGCAATGTTCTTTACTCCTATGACATCTGCTGGTCCGCTGACAAGGTGAGTTCTGATTTTCCTTGGTTATTGTGCAACCAGTAGTTGAAAAAAGTTTATAAAATCAATTTTTTGTTTTTATTTTTCATTTTTACATCATCATATACATTTATTAAAGTTTATCAAAAAATATTTATCTAGCTATAGGTTTTCTTATTTTTCTAATATGAAATTGAATGATCTTTCAAATCATAGCTTTAGAATTGTGTATTTTCTTTCGGTTTTTGTATGATGTATCTTAGTTGTCATTTTTTTTTTTTTGTTTTTTCTCGATTTCTTTTTTCAACTCTACTTCATGACTTTAAAACACTATAATCCATATCCATTAGAGGCATGAGGTTCATTTTTGTTATGCTTGTTTGAAAATAAAGGTACCTATAGAAGTGTTATAATGTAGTTGCGTGTGCTACGCACACAGGTGTGTGTGTTGTTTGAGCGAGGTCAGCGAGAGGTGAAGAGTCAGGTCATTTCTGGACTCCGGATATTGTATTTATAGAAAGCATGATCGTCTAGCTATTTCGATTGAAGATTTATGTAGAAAGTTCGAGTGATGACGTGTTCAAGTTTGTGAGATACAAGTTAATCAGTCGAGTCAATCGGAATCGATCAGAGTTAATCGTAGTGAATCGTAGTCAGTCAAGGTCAGAGAGTCTAGTCAGAGAGAATTAGTCAAGAGAGTTGAGTTTTATTTGTCGAGAGAGAAGTTCATTCATTGAGTTAGGGAGATTTTTCGATATAGTCACTATTCAGTTACTTTGGATTTATTTTACTGTTTCATATTTGTTGTGATGTGAATAAATTATAATGAACCATGGATCATGAATTTAGTTTCCTATGTCATGACGTATTGATTGTGGACATGTAATAGAAGTGTATGCTACTTGACAATAAGATAATAACACACATCAGTCAGGACAGCGATTTAGAGTAAATATACCTCAACACGTTACTTAACGACATACACAACTTTAAGAGCGTAACAAGAATTATTTGTAAAATAATTCAATAACCATGATTATTTTTTAAATTTTGTCAATTTTAAGCATTCTTTGGTAGGTTAGTTGCCTCATAATTATACATGTAACACAATTATTTATTTATCTTAATTATTATCTTATGGCAACCATTTATTGTACTTGGTTTGTTTGTTATAAAATAACAGTTGATCTATTAAAGTTTTTAAGTTACAACAGTTTTTTTTTCTAATATACACTCATACCTCACGATACGGCCGCTCTTTGTATGGCATTTCGCTATAACGGCCTTCTTCAATTCAGGCACGTTTTCGATTTACGGCCTAAAATGTTTCACTATAACGGCCAAAGAAAAAACACTTTAGTACAGAAGTGAAAAAATATTGCTGATTTTGGATAATGCACCAATTAAAACATTTTGGAAAAACTATTACATCAAGGATACTGTTGACAACATCAGTGAATGATGGAAGGAATTAAAACTAAAAACCATGTATGGAAAAAAATGTGTCCAGAATGTGTAAAAAGTACTGATGTACTGATGCAGACAGAAGAGTTGCTAGGGTAGGGGAGGGGGTCCAAATTCAAAGTCCCTCCGAGCCTTAGTTTGAGGGGGGCACAATTTTTTTTTTACTTTAAATATAAAGTGCATTATCTCAAGGCATTTTGTCAAATGTCAAAATGCAGGGGCTCCAAATCCCTAGGTTTGGGACTGGATACAGAAGTTAATTTTCTTCCTCAAATTAGGCAAAATATTTTGGATCTAGTAGAAGATCTCGGCTTGAAAGGTTTGAACGAACGTAGTGTGTTTGATCTACTTGAAGCTGATAGGGAACCACTTTCATGAGGAACTTATTCCGTTGCAAGCAGAATCGGCACTTGATGAAGAGGCAGAGCCTGTTGTATCCAAACAGCTAACATTCAAAAATTTGTCGAAAACATTTTTTTAATTTCGAACAAGGAATAAACAGCCTCCTTGAAAACGATCCTGACGTCAAACGTAGCGATAAAATTGCTCGAGGAATTAACTCAGCCATTAACTGCTATAAATCATACAAAAATGAACAATTGTTGTAAGCCAGGCCCGTCCTAACCAGCGAAAAGTGATGACGTCATTGATCTGCAAATTACAATTTCTTCATCGTCTTCATTTAAAAAAATATATATACATATTCATATTTTATGTAACAAGAAATTGTTTATTTTTGTTTATAGAATATTGTTGATTGTTGGAGTATGTTTTTATGTTATGTACAAATATTTAATGTATGCACTCATGTAGTTTTAATTTAAATGAAATAAAATAATTAAATAAAAAGAGAAAATACATATTGAATGATAAACCATGTTACACATTTGAAAAACTTGGAACCGATCTCGTTGAATGTGTATGGATTTGTACTAGAATAATTGATTCCTTTACGGCTTTTCGCTTAGCGGCCAAATTTCGTGGGTGTATTAGTTTTTATTTTTACAGATTAGTCAAATTTTTACTATGTTTACGATTTAACCAATAGCGTAAAAACAATACACTTTACAACCAAATGATCAATTATTATTATCAAAGATTAAACTTTTTCTTCAGTTAAAAAAATGTTAAATATTTAAAATAATTAGTCAAAGACAATGAGAGTAGTGCTGATACTAAGCCAACCCTCACTTACACTCTACACCCGAATGATCCACCCCACCCCCCTCCCATTCCCCAAAAAAACAGGGCTTGTAATAAAAATAAATATATGTCAAATGATTCAAACTACAAGTGACTAGAGATCATCAAGATTAATAGACTGAGATGATAGCAGAAAAATAACACTACATTGTAAAGAAACAATTTACATAAAAACTTGTTGTTCATCAACATCAGTCTGGCCCTAATCCTAGGCCCAATTTTTCGTTATTTATTATCACTCCGATTAGAATACATTTGTCGTTTTTCCTTTTTGTAGCCATGGAGCAGTTCAGTATCGAGCAACGCATTCTTATTGTGATAACTCATTACAAAAACGGGGAGTGCTACGCAGAGACTGTCCGTAAACTTCGCGCGATCTTTGGACGTGACAATGCCCCGACAGCAACAACAGTTTCGAGGTTGGTACAGAAATTCGAAGAATCTTGGTCAGTTCCAACCAGAAAATCGCCCAGTCGAAACCGTAACGTTCGAACGCAACAAAACATTGCGGTAGTGCAAGACAGTGTGAATGTGAGCCCTGTGAAGTCGCTTCGCGGTCGTTAGCAACAGTTGGGTGTGAACATCTTCGGTGCATCGAATACTGAAAAAAGAAACCAGCAGATCATGCAAAACGAAGATTTGCAGATTGGATTTTGATTTGACAACAAGAGGACGACAATTTTTCAAAAAAAAATAATCTAAGTGACGAGGCACACTTCTATCTCTCGGGGTATGTCAATAAACAACACTGCCGCATTTGGGGTGACAAAAACCCTGGAGTGATCCAAGAGCATTCCCTACGAGCCACGGTTTGGTGTGGTTTTTGGTCAGGGGGCGTGATTGGCCCCTTCGTTTTTTGAAGATGATGATGGAAATTCAGTAACTGTAAACGGCAACCGTTATCGGGACATGATCACTAACTTTTTGTGGCCTGCTCTGGTAGAAATGGAGGATGACGGAATTGATGAAATGTGGTTTCAACAGGACGGGGCTACCTGCCACACATCCCGGGAGACAATCACCTTGCTTCGTGAAAAATTCCCTGAGCGTCTGATCTCACTTCACGGCGGCGACCAGGAAGGGCCTCCGAGGTCATGTGACCTCACACCTTGTGACTTCTTTTTATGGGGATATGTGAAGTCACAAGTTTACGTGAACAAACCTCAAACGATAACCGAACTGAAGATGGAAATTCAACGGGTAATCGGCGAAATCGACAGGGACGTCTGCGAAAGAGTTATCGTTAATTGCAACGATCGGATGACTGCCTGCAGAGAAAGTGGAGGTGGACATATGCTCGATGTCATTTTTCATTATTTAATTGAAGTATATGTTGAATGAAATTAAATAATTTTGAATTTTGCATCGATTTTGGCTCATTTATTGCATTTTAAAAACTGCGTACTTTATGAAACACCCTGTATTAAGAACAGAAAATGTCGTCGTTCATTATACCAGAGGTTTTCAACCTGTGGTCCGTGGGAAAGTCAATTAAATTAGCGATAAAGTATTGCTAGGTTTGGTTGAAAAAAATGCAAACTATGCCAATGCTTCAAGTACAGACAACAATGTGTAGAATTGAAAACTCTGCTAGTATTTGCTTATGCTACGTCTGAAATATGAACTAGAGTGCATACACCACGTACTTGTGTAGTGAGTTTTTGAGTCATGTCATCTTGGCAATACTTCTTACTTGCTGAGATCTGGCGTCAGTGTTAAAACATCCGCAAGTGCGACAGCGTGTATTTTTGATAAATAGTCCGGTTGATCATGCTGTAATGTTTTTATAACATACTTTGGAAGGGCGAAAATTCGCCATAGATACTATGAGATTACAATGTCGGTCATGTTTAGAGAGAGTTTGTATTTTTAGATGACACATACCTGTGAAAAGATGACCTGGTTAGGCTGGAATTAAAAGCAAGGCTTAGCGCCCTTGTGTTTTCAAGAGATAAATGTGGTGATAAGTTAATTATCTACTGTCCGTATCGTATGTATGGTGCCGAACTTCCACATGGGCATTATTAATGTTACAAAGAATCAGTGTCCCAAAGTTTCTAGGTTGAGCATTGTATTTACAAGAATATGGATCATTGGGTCAGGGATGAGAGTTAATTAATTAGTTTGTCCCTAAATTACAAAGGTTCAGGGTTACTGCTGTTTTGACTGAAATAACAGAAAATCCCCAATGAGAGACGGACCAATAAGAGACAAAAACATAGGTGAAAGATGCAGATCTTTTGATAGGTATAGACTAGTATAGAGATTGAAAGAGAGAAAGAGAAGGGAGTATGAGAACAGAATGTTACAGACATACAGTTCGAAAACAATAGGCAGCCCACAGGATAGAGTAGTGATGTTTCAGTGAATATGTATCTTTGAGTGTATAGTTTCATGCTACTTATATTTTGAAATTATATTTTGTGTAATCGTCACATAAGGTTCATGGGTAGGACTTGACCGTTTAAATCATTTATTTGTGATGTAAGTGAATAAGTACACGCTTAGATAGAGTGTCAATCGCTACCAGAGAAGTGAAGGTAGACACTTATCATTAAAATAACGCACAATGTATAACTAATAATACGAATAGTTATGACACCTAATTCATGGATAAATTTCTGAAGAGGAAAACTGGCCAGAACCTAGAAGATTCTGATGATCAAGCAGCCAAAGGCGAACGAAAAAGAAAACGGCGCAAGTATAATCCAAAATATATATCATTCGGCTTCACCGCAGGGGGGGGGCGATGCTGGACCAACCTCTTTGAGTCATGTGCTTGCAAACATTATCGAACGATGCAATGAAGCCTGCCAAATTGAGGCGCCATTTGACTACAATGCATTCGGAACTTGCCAGTAAACCGAAGGAATACTTTGAGAGGCAAAAAGAGCTCTATTTGAAACAGAAAGGCAAACTGGTGGCCTGCACTACTGTGAATGAGAAAGTTCTTCGAGCGTCATATTTAGTAGCATTACGAATAGCGCGTTCCAAAAAACCTCACACAACTGCAGAAGAGTTAATTCTACCGGCATCAGTCGACATGTGCGAAGTCATTCTATGAAAGGCATACAGTCAAAAACTGAAAGCCATTCCACTGTCTAATAACACGGTGAGCAGACGAATTGCCGACATGTCTGAAAATGTTCGCTGCTAACCGATTGCACGCCTTCAGCATGTCAAATTCGCAATTCAGCTTGACGAAAGTACGGATATAGCGAATGCAGCGCAATTGTTGGTTTACGTTCGATACTGCTGGGAAGGTGAAGTCATTGAAGACTTTTTGTTCTGCAAGTCACTGCCGGGGTGCACAACCAGTGAAGAACTTTTCCGTGTACTTGATGCATTTTTTTTATAATCCGGACTGGCCTGAACACTATGTGTTGGCGTGTGCACGGACGGCGCTGCTGCGATGACTGGTCATAAGTCTGGTTTAGTCGCTAGAGTAAAACTAGCAGCGCCTCACATAGTATCAACCCACTGCGTGATTCACCGCGAGGCCTTGGCGGCTAAGAACATGAATGAAGATCTTGCTGACACGTTTTCCACATGCATTAAAATTGTTAACTTCATCAAAGCCAAGTCACTCAATCAACGTTTGTTTGAAAACATGTGCCGCGTAATGGATGCCGAAAACAAGCATTCGTTGCTACACACGGAAGTCCGGTGGCTATCACGCGGTCGCGTTGTACAGCATGTTTATGAATTACGAGACGAGATGCTCATTTTTCTAAACCAGCAAAACGAATCGATGGCACATTTCTTTATAGACGAGACATGGGTTGCCAGACAAGCTTATCTTGCAGACATTTTTAACTTTTTAAATAGTTTAAATCTGTCATTGCAAGGACCTTTAAAAAACGTTCTGAAAACGCATGACAAAGTCGATGCCTTCCAGAAGAAACTTTGCATATGGAGGGTCCTAGGGAAAGATGTGACGAAGGCACATATGATATGTTTCCGTTGTTGGCTGACTTTTTTTACTGTGAGCAATATTTCGACCGTTTCGAACCACCTACAGCAGATGTCGTATTACTTTCATCAGTATTTCGGTGACGACGACGTCAGCGCATTTGATTGGATAGAATGCGGGCTAACCGATTTAACTGGTCTCGAACAAGAGCAATTGGTCGAATAGTCGTCCGACAGGACACTGAGCTTGTTCAGCAGACTGCCACTGCTGTCGTTCAGGCTAGCATGTTTCCAGGAGTACTCGCTGCTTTCAGACAAAGCCATCAATGTCCTGCCACCATTTTCTATGACCTACTTGTGTGAAACTGCATTCTCTGCTGTTACTGTGATGAAGACCATGTATAGGTCCAGACTGGACATTGAACATGAAATACACATATGTTTATCACGCATACCACCATGTTTGGACAAACTCTGTAGTGCAAAACAGGCACAGCCTTCCCACTGAACAGAAAACTGTGTAACGGACATACCAGTGGAATAAATACTCGGTGAGTAATTTCATTATTTGGATAGATAGCTATTTCCGTATGTAAAATTACTTTTACATGACGTGCGCGTAACCTAGACTAGACCTACCGTTTATCAGAATTTAAGTAGATTGCATGTGTAAACTTAATAAGACATATTAGGACCCAACCTGAGGTACGAAAAGTTAACGCCAAGACGCCTTGGGCTATGGGGGTCCGCCACCCGAACTTGGTATTTCTGTGGGGTCCGCAGGGCAAAAAAGGTTGAAAACCTCTGTATTATACCAATGTTATGATAGAGTATAATGATACACTAGCTATTTATTTCGATCAAATTTTTTAATTGAACAGCAGCTCTACTAATTTTTTTTTTAAATAAGATATTATAATATATAATGTAGATTTTGTAGATAAACAAAATAATGCATTTACAGCTCTTCTGTTTTATGATTTCTCATCTGCAAGAATTTAAGTAACTAAAGTTGAAATACTTACTAGCATAGGTTACTGCATATGAAATAGAAGAATTTCCTTTTTTTAAATTTGTTGAGCCAGAACAATGAAATATCTTTGAAGCCAGAAGAGGTGCTGCAAATATGCAAATATAGTAACAATAAGTATACAATTAGCATACACAAATTTAAGTCACATATTTAAAAAAAAAATTATACAATTAACTTAAACGAAAATTAAAAAAAAATTATCTTATTAACTTACCACTTTCTTAATGAAAAGAATTGTGTGATATCAAAATATGCAATGCCCTTAAAAGATGTATTTATCTTTCAAATCAAACTATGATTTATGTAGTGCCTTTCTTTATCTTTACTAAAAGCTATAGCACAACGGACATGGAGTCACCACAAAAGACAAAAGTAGTTGATTGGGCAAGCCTGGAGTTGAACCAATAATCCACACCATTTAGATCAGGATAAAGCATTCAAATCCGACTCAATACAAAGAACTATCTGCTAATTATTTTAAGGAAATTTTAACTCAGTACGAAAAGATTTTAGAAACTCATATGTATTTAAATTATTGTAATATTATGCTGTCAGTACTAAATCCTTTAATGAAATGGACTGAATTAAAACAATGTTAGTTGTCATGGTTGTGTATTAGGTTAACTCAAGATGTATTGACTTTATGAGAGTTTATGAGTGGTCAACATGATAATGTATTTGGGTCTTGTAGAAAGGTGTGACCGTGGAGCAAGTTAAGGGTGACTGACCTGTTGTGGACAGTCATGTGACTAGTGAGGTATGTTTAAAGGAAGTGGGTGTAATAGAATGTTGTTCATAATTTGTGGAAGGTGCAAGTTAACATTCAGCTCAGTGATAATCTACAATCCAGTTCAGTCATGTTATTTACCAGTTTAAGTTATGAAGATTAAATATATGTAGGCATTTTTGAAGACAAGAGTTGAGATTTATAAAGAAATCACCACTTCATCACCAAAATTATCTCCACACACACCAACATTGACCCCATAGATAAAACATTATACTTTTAATATTTATGATAATATATTAAAAGTGTCTATTAATCATACTAGTTTCATAAAAGTATTGTTATAACTCTGCTTCATCCCCCCACTGTCACACCCCTGCAATCACGACTCATGTACGCCTATACATTGTTAATTCGGTCGTTCACCCTCGCCTTAGTACAAGTGATGAAATATTGTTATTTGCCACCTGCACTCTCACGCAATGACCTTCACCCTCCATTTTGGCGAGATGAGCCCAATGAGACGTTGGTGACCCAAGATGAGTGGCCTGTTCAGTTGATAAAGTAAGAGCAAGAAATAGATTTTATTTGGCATGCACTGTGTGCTGAGAGAGAGAGTGAGAGAGAGGGAGAGTGGGGGGCAATTTTTTTTTGGGTTTAACAAGGAATCAAAGCTTGTTAGTGATTCAATATTGTTGTGATTAAGTATAAATAAGTCTTCAACTATACTGAGGTCTACATCACAACGGTTATTTTCAGGACTTGTCTGTGAGCGGCAAACCAAACCGCATGTCTTTGACAGCCATGTATATTTATTTAAGTCTTATTCATTACTGCCAAATAAAGTAAAACAGTTCAAAGATCGTGATATAAATATGTTTAGCCATAATGCAATTTAAATGAATATATATGTACCCAGTCGTAGTATTTTTATTGTTATATATGTTAGTGATAATTATTTTTCTTTGATTTATTGTTTTACATAATAATCGGTCTACATAATTACATTATACTTAATTTTTGTCAATTAAATATGACATAATTTGAAAATAATTATTGCTAGAATGCTTTAAATATCCGTTTTTGTCACTTATTTTTGTAAAGCCGACAACTGGTTTTTTGGCGGTTTTTTTTTTAGATACTGACCTTAGCTATTGGAGTGAGAGAATGAAGGAAGACAACCAATGGATAGGGAAAAGTGAAGAGTTGTAGTAGGAGGGCCAGAGACCTACATGGGTTGAAGAGCCATAGGAAGAAGATGGCCAACTAGTTCAACTAATGGTTAAATGTTAGTCAAGTTTAACATACTAAATACCAAAAAATAATAATATTTTTATAATCACTTACATATGTTTAATACTTTAGATGTTGTATTCACTGAAATTCCAACTTGCTCACCACTGCTATCCAACCAGTGGACATAACCAGGAGGATATCCATAGAAATCCATATAACAAGAACAGTTAAAAGTAGCATTTGGTTTAATGAAATCTTCTTTAAAATAAGAACTGTCAAAACAGTCTCTAGATAATTTCACAATTGGTGGTGCTGTAAAAGAATTACATTATAAAAGTTATATAATAACAAAAATAGTGTCTTAATCTAATAAATTTTTATGTTATTTTTCACTACACATTTAAAAACTTACTTAGTTGTAAAATTTGAGATGGCATCACATGTCTTATATATTTTGTGTCATTTATAACGGATGGATAAAAGGAAGCATTAAAAATGTAATTGCCAGCTTCAAAGTTAGTTAAAGATGATGTCCAATTGCAAATTGATAGATAATATTCAAATGTATCCATGTAAATAGAACTGTTGCAAAATGATATCCCAGGAACATTTACTTCCTGAAAAAAATGCAGATGAGAATTATTTTGTTTCCTGCTCTTGTATTATAAATGCAAGTAGGCTTTTATTAAATGACAGTGATATTCTCTAATCATCCTCCCAGACTATTTAAAGTAAAACAACAAAGGACAGGGGTGGACTGGGCCGCCGGGACACCGGGATGATTCCCGGTGGGCCGCCAGGACCGGTGATATAATAATAAATAATAATATGCGGTGATATTAGAGGCAACTACTAAAATGGCGTCCATAATGTTCAAACCAACAGCGACCGTTCTCTTACGTCAATAAAATGTTACGGAGTTAACTGACAGCACAGTATTTATGAAAATAACGCAGGCAGTGGCAGATCTAAATCCCGAAAATGATACTTCAGTTATCGATGATAAAAACACCAGTTACTATTTCAACAGAATACTTTACAATCATTTTTTAAATCTCGCCTAATACAACCAAGTGCGAGTGAAACTGATCTACCATTTACAAATGCGCATCGAGTATTTTTCAGAAGCAATGGTATCAATAGGAGTTGGGTGTCATACTGTAAAGAATCTAAAGCTTTGTTTTGCACAGTATGCTTAGCATATGAATTCCTGGAAACGTGCATCAAAGATTAGCGGAACATGAAAACAGCAAATATCACGAGAATTGTGTGGAAGCTTATATAATGTCTGTAAGTGAAAGAGACATTGATAGCATTTTATTCTCTCAGCAAAATAAAAAGGTGCCAACAAGTTCAAGAAAAGAGACAAGTGCTGGAAAGAGTAATTGAGATTCTGAAAATGATTGGAAAACGTGGTCTTAGTTATCGGTCAAAAAATAATGCTGCCTATACATTAAACGACGATATAATCGATCATGGAATTTTTTTGGAAATATTATTACTCTTGTCAAAATTTGACCCAATAATTAAAAAAAACATCTTGATATGGTTATTGAGAAAAATAATGATTACCCTCATATCGAAGACGACATTGAATTATATCATTGATGCAATAAGAAAAATAATAAAGAAAACCATTTCGGAGGAAATTAAATCTGCTGGTATGTTTTCAGTTCAATTAGATACAACTGAGGATTTAAGTGTGAAGAACCAATGTTCAATAATTATTAGATACCGGTATGTAACAGATAAAGTTCATGAGCGATTGATATGCGTTGCAAACTGTACATCTTCTACTGGAAAAGGTATGTTTGAATTATTTCAAGAGAAACTCATTCAATTTAACATAAATATTGAATAATGTGTCGGTAATGCTACAGATGGGGCAGCCAATATGCAAGGACAGTACAATGGGTTTACTAAATGGCTGAGTGACGTTGCACCTCATCAAATTCATGTCTGGTGCTACGCACATGTATTGAATCTTGTTCTAAGTGATACCACTCAAACCATGACCTCTTCAATTAGCCTATTTCAACTGCTTAACGCATGTGCGGTGTTCTTTAGAGAATCGTATAAAAGAATGGATGTTTGGGTCGATCACCAACAGAAATCTAGACACCAAAGATTAAATATTATTGGTGAAAAGCGATGGTAGGCCAAAGAAAGTGCGTTAAAAATTTTTTTGGAAATTTTGATAATCCAAACTCATCATTGTTCATTGAATTGATTTATACGTTACAAGAACTAGCACATTCGGACGCATTCAATGCAAAAATCAGGGATACACAAACTTTACTTGATAAGTTTATCAAGTTTGAAACTGTTGTCACTGCAAAACTATACTTAAGAATATTCCAGCACATAGGATCACTTTCTAATTATTTACAAACCACCGGAATGGATGCACTGCAAGCATACCGTAATGTAGATTGTACTGTTAAGTTGTTAGAAAATATTTCAAGATATTTCGGTGGTGTTCTCGACAGTGCCAAACGATTTGTGTTCTGGGCTAATAACAAGTTGGAAGAAGAATTTGTTGAAATTACCATTGAGGAAAAATTTATAGAGAAACGTTTACACAAACCAAAAGCGATGTCTGATGAGAGAAGAACGCACGAGGTAGTAGGAAATAATGCAGCGGACAGATATCGCATTGAAGTTCATAACTGCATCATGGACAAAATTTAAATACATAAATACATTTTTAACTTCCTCAAAACTATTGAAAAGCGATTTGAAAGTCACGATTTCTTATACGCAGATATTGCCTGTCTTGATCCACAGAATTTTGAGGATAGTAAACAACAAGGTTTGGCTACATCAGCGATGCAGCGCCTTAGCACTATTCTCTTTAAATTTGATGATAGCGCCACAGCGACTAATCTCAGTGAAGAGCTAGCTGACTTTGCGCAGAAATGGGACAAATTTAAAAATTATGTCCCCGACGAATACATTCTCCAAATGTTCGATGATTCAGAAGAGGACAGCGTCACTGAAGATTCGCCACATGAACTCTGGGACGACCAAGTTTTGGATAAGAGTGAGGAACTTCAAAAATGCTAATTTTGCAAAAAATGTCCTGTTTGCTGCTTTTCTGTTACTACATAAATACAGTTTCTATGGGCAAACATACAAGTATCTCTTTAGTGCATATAAACTTTTATTGACTCTGTCTTCTACCCAAGTAGCTTTTGAGAGATCTTCTCTGAAATACATTAAGAATCGCTTGCGAAGCTCATTGTCTTCTACACACCTTGAAGCTTTTATGCATATGTAAACAGAAACCGATGTTTTAAGTGAACTAAATAGTGACACAATTATAGATCATGTAGCCGAAATGGCATCCAGCTTAAAGAAGTTGCTTATAATATAAACACCATCACAGGGAGTCCGAATAAACTGATTTATAACTTGAATTGACGCATTCTTGATATTTTATATACACTTATAAATAATATATTCAATTTATCATTTTTTGTTACTGTATATTGTAATTTGTAAAATGACACATGACATTGGATGCCTCGGCCCTCAGGTTTGGATGGAAAAAATGCACAAGGAAAATAAAATTCATGAAGATAGGGCCGCTTTTTGTTTTTTTCCCGGGCCGCTTGACCTCCCCAGTCCACCCCTGACAATGGAAGAACTAAGAGAATTCATGAGTCGTTGGAACCACTTGTGTATTAAGCCCTGTGCCTTACATGAATAGCAGGCTTCATCAAACTTGTATGTTCCAAGTGCTACTGCCTAGTTAAGTGGCTGCCCTTGTATATGAAGCATGTAATAGCCTGACTATCCTAACTTGCATTTTAAATTACGCTCCTTGGGCTCTAAATGTTTCATACAGTTCCTTTACCTCTGGTTGCCATAGGGGAAGATGAAATGTTTCTGAAGCAACAGCCTAATAAGGGGTTGTGTGGCTAGCACAAAGCCCAAATACTTCATATATTTATAAATATTTAAGCAAGAAGCATTTTAAGTTATACTAGCCTAATCCAAGATGTGGGTTATGATAGTGTCATGGATGTGTTATGTATTTAGTGGACTATTCATGTATTATGTGATATCAAGGATATTCTATGAGTTCAGTGAGCTTTTCGTGTATTCAGTGTGATGATAAAGACTGAGTGAGTGAATGATCAGAAGTGTGAAGGGATTGGTTAAAGTCATTGGTGGATAAACTACGGCCCGCTAGCCGCATGCGGCCCATTTGCATGTACATGTTGTGGTCCTATGTATATGTTAATTTTCGTTATATTCTGAAAATTGATTACGACTATTTGATTTGAATAAAGGGATATTAAATCGGTTTTATGGCCCCAGAATATTAAAGGTCCATGACCTAAAAGCAGATTATGACTTGAAGGAGAAGTTCAAGTCAGTTGTTTTGATTGAGTTTTAAGGGTGTTTGGCAGCAGCGCATTTCCACACCTTAAACTCTTTGCAGCCAAGTTTTTGTCACTTTTTGAGTCCTCATACATTTGTGAGCAAGCATTTTCTTGTCTAAAAATAAACAAGTCTGAGAACAGATCAATGATGACTGACTGCAATTTAAATGCTTTCATACGAATCGCAACCTGTAAACTGGTTACACAGTTCAAGAAGATTATCCAAATTTGTGAACAGTGACAAACTTCTCATTAATTTTACTCTGGGGTTAGGCTTTAAGTAAATTAAGTTCCTTCATCTTTATAATTATTATGACAGATAACAATACACTTTAGTTGAAATAATTATTAATAGTAAAGTCTTATTACCAAATTAGTGACTGATATAGCTCGTATTTTGAAATGTCATATTTTTATAGGTTGTAAATTGTAATTGAAGTAGACAAAATATATTTGAGGCCCGCAGATAGCAAACAAGTTTTAAATGTGGCCCTCCATTCTGGGTTGAAGTGGTCAGACGAGAGGGGCAGTTGACCAAAGTGAGATGATCGTGGCAGTTGGCTGAGACATAATATAGAGTGTGGAAGGTGAAAAATTGTGGAGGTAAATATGATTTTCAGTGATGGATTATTAAGAAGTAAATGTGACATTTCAGAGAAATGAAGTGGATATGACAGGAGTCCTTGGACAAAGATTGTTTTGATGTATCACCTGATCGTGAGATGGCACTGTGATTTATTATAATTTTAATATGATGATATATTCATATGTTGTAAATAAACTTAAAGTATAAGCATAAACAGTAACCGTATTTTTCAACACATGAAGTGTGATGTGGTTGTGACATTTTGGTGGCATGCGATGGAGAATTGGTGAATCAACTATGACATGAACATGTAGCATGGATTTATGTTCTAATGTGCATTACTTTACCAGTTTACAAATCTTTCCGGATAGTATAGAACCAGTTTAGTTTAATTTATTGTTTTATTGATTTATGTTGATTTGAAGGTGGAATAAAGTACATAAATCGTGACTGACCCTGCTATATCAATTGATTTCTACAAGTGTATGTCAAAGTGATTGACATGTAAGAAACGCCTCCTAAAAACGATTCTTACAAGGTAGACAAGAAAGAAATGAATCAAAGATAAATAAATTTTACATGAAAATATCAAAAATGTGTGCCACTACCTTACTGTAAACCTGTAAATTGAATCCCGCCATAGGGTAAACCTTTGTAGTTCTACAGTTTATTAATACTATACTGTTGTCTTCAATAAGAGTTGGAGAATTACAAGTAGAATTCTGTGGTATGGCTATTACATATTAAAAAAAAATCAGAGAAAATCTATGAAATGTAAATCATTTTATTTTTCATTTTAATTGTCAAACTTATAAAACAAAAATATAAACCTACTCAGCTTTCTTACTTTAAATATGCTTTTCTTTGCTACATAAATAAACCTATTTACATTAAAACTTTTCTTAACTCTGATTAATTAATTACTATATCTCAGATTTTCATGAACAATTATCTTTTTTTACATTAAATATTGTGGAGTGGATGGCAGAGTGGTGGAGATATTCAACTGTCGACCTGAGAGTCCTGGGTTCATACCTCTGAGAGAACCATGGAATTTTTTCCAGGTGAAATTTGGTGCTAAGTTGTCTCACAAGTCCACCCTGCTTTAAATGCGTACTTGACATAAGTTGGGGAAGTAAAGGCAGCTGGGCATTGTGCTAACCAAACAATCCTTTCATTTTCTGAGGTTATAGAAACATATAATTTCTACACTTCATCTGCCCCGATGGTCCATTAGGGCTAAGGGAATTTTATTTTATATTACAATCTAATACAATTTAAACAAAATTGCAAATTAGACTCTCTTTTAATGTAATCCTAGCTACGTCAATTCAGTCTATTTTTTTTACTACAATAAAAATATGATGGGATGACTAAAACTATCAAAAGCACAAGACAGCCTTTGACTATCACTATAAAGGTTCACTGCAGTGGCCCATGCAAAGAATTCAAAGGTTAAAGGATGATAATCACTTCCTACATCAGTGTTCAGTCATTTGGGGGTCAGCAAAAAGATTTTGACATCAATTTTAACTTTATTTTATTTTATTTTTTTTGAAAAGCAGAAAAAAATAAGACAAGATTTAACTTAAAATACAGCACTAACTTTATAAATACATGTAGTAATAGAAATGGGAATACACTAGAAGATTAATAAAATTAAGCAAAAGTGAGAATAAAGAAACATTGAATTTGAATGTGAGTCCTAAATGACAGCCTCTTATTTAGGTCCTGTTAAAATAAAAAGTTAATTAGGCAATGCATGCTTCTAAACAAAGAAGAAATTAGTGGGAAAGCAGGCTGTCCAGAAATTTAAAGAAACTCATATGCCCTTTATCATACTATGTATTAAAGACGTCTCAAAATAATGATAACTTTGTTATTAATAGTGATGAATTAAATAAATAGGTATTGATAAAACAGCACTTATATTTTTTTTTCATGACTGTTTGCTGTAAATTACTGGTTTAAAAAAATGTACTTGAATGCTTAACTTCCCTGACTGACCAATTAACATTTTTGAGGAACTTAATGGCTATTTCAAGGAACATTGAGTTGAATTAGGAAAAATGTATTGGGAAACATTTGGGAAATTATTTTACATTAAAGATCCAAGACAAACTATCTAGATGAAAATCATTTCAAAATTACTTACCGATTACAGATATCTCATTTTGCAATAGATCATTATCATCATATTTACATTTTACAATGCTCATTTGTCGAAGAGTTGCAATACCAGGTGACTTAATAGTAATACAAATATTACCGTCTTTGGAAATAATGTTAACGTCTGGACTGGGTGATATATTTGAACACTGCGTTGAAGAACAAAATGCTAATGTTCTTTCTCTTTTGCTAATTACAGACACTAGAGAAAATGTAGCAAACGATTGATTACTCGGGCATAAAAAGAGTAACACTTGATCAGATTCTTCAAAATATATTTGTTTGCAATCTGAGAAAAAGAAATCACAATTTTCAGCTATTAAAAAGAATTTTAAATATTAAATTAGTGCTGACAAAAACATTTTGAAAACGAAATTATGCAATGAAAAAATACAGTAATGTGTAGAAATTGTGATTAATGGGAGGAAGGTGATTTCAAATCATTTTTGTGATTTATGGGCCTATACAGCTATTCCCAAAGCAGGTGATATTGCCCCTCTCCTGCGGAACCTGTAACCATATAGATGGTTGTTGGAAAACTGAATTTTTAGGAGTGCAGAAGGCATAAAAAAAATAATTTTTAATATGTATCAATGACCTAACTAATCAATAAAAACTCTTTAGCCTATACATAAATATTTTTACTAGGGCTGCTGATTAGCTGCAATTTACGTGTAATTAATGCGCTAAAAAAATTATGCAATAAAATTTTTTAATGCTAATACCTAAATGTCTTAAATTTTATCCAAATGCTGTTCATAGTTGAGGGAAAAAAAATAAAAAAAAATATTAGTAAATAACATGATTCTATAAACAGAAATAGATCAGAAAAGATTAAAATATAGAAAGCAAGAAAAAATACATGAATGCATGAACTGTCATGTTTACATAAATGCATAGCAGCTAAATAAACTACAAACAATAGGATTGTCATTTCTTAATTCTAAGACCCTGAATGATACAATAAGTTAACATCTGCAGACGTCTGCCATTATTTTGATTGACAGGTGTCATGGGTTTGAAATGATGGAACTTCATGTCAGCTTTTTTGGGACAGTGGGGTATGGTGTATGGGTAAGCCATAAGTAACGTCATCTTTGTGGGGAGAGAGACTGCAAAGTGTGTCGAGCATGTGACTGGGTGGGGGTAGGGGGTAAAATCAAGAAATAAATCTTAATAATAAGTTAATAATAAGTGAGAGACTACTTTCTGGCAATACTATTATTTTATGAAGGAAAAGGAGCATACAAGAAAAACAAGCAATTAAGCCTGTTCCATTCTGGACACAGGACGTGTTAGCGCATTTTCATGTTATGTATCAGTATTCAGTACGTTTGTTAGCTTTCAGTAAATATTTGTAAATTTTGGAAATGTTTATAAATTCAATTGTGTAATGCATATATCTGAAAAAAGATATTAAAAGGACAAGTAAGTCATGTTGAATAACTGTTACAAAAATAAATAATGATTACGCCCCTTTGATTAGCTTTTATTATTTATATTTAAAATATAAGCAAAACGGTACATAACAAGCTCTTATATTTTGGCCCTGAGAGGTCAAATCGCGAAATTGACTTTTGATATACACTTGGCAGGCCAAGACCTACACAATGATATATACATCATGGGTCTAGGACTTATGGTTGCTGAGATATAGGGCGGTCCATTATTAATATAGCTTATATAGTAAAAAAAACGGTACTTTATAAGGCCCCTTTTACGGCACTGAGAGGTCAGATCGCGAAATGGAAAAAAGTTATTTCTTGGCAGGCCAAGACCTACAAAATGATATATACATCATGGGTCTAGGACTTATGGTTGTTGAGATCTAGGGCGATGACAGACAGACAGACAGACAAAACGGGGACAATAGAGCATTTTTTTTCGAAAATGCTCTAAAAAGTGACAAAAATGGGTTTTCCATTATCGTACGTTTCCGACACCACCGTCAAGCATCGTGAACGCTTCGTAAGTATAATCAGCGAGGTCAGACAAAATCAACCAATCCGAAGCGTTATTTGTCGAGCGTGCTGTCCTGAATTCAAGATTGCGGATAATAAACAATCGTTTTACACATCGTCATTGTTCCCCGTTTTGATTCTCTTTGCTAATCAAAGCATTTTAGATAGACACATTCGTATGTAACATACGCATAATCTTCTTATGACCTAAACAATAATATATTTTGTACAAAAATGCATCAATGTCTGACGCTTCTAGTCTAAAATTATCGACGGATGTACATGCTGGATCGTCTTTTTATTTTTTCTGGTTTCAAGTTATCAGAAATGTTATTATAATGAATCATATTTGCATCAAACTTGCATTTTGATTGTGTTTGTAATGACAAGCAAACATGTGATGATGTAAGCCTGTCAATTTAGGATCATATAAGGACAAAAATAATTTGCAGTAAGTATTTCGTCACATTTTAATTCTTTGACTAATTTATTTATCTCTAACGAATTTCAAAATATACGTTTGCAATTTCGGTAATCAGTCATAATAAGAACTATTCAACATACATTTTTTTTGTATCTTCATATTTATGCTTTGCTTTTGTACTAATCTTTTACATTGTTTTTTTCCAGCACAATTATAACTTCAAAACTTTAAAACTATAATTAATGTAATTTGCGTTTTTTTTTCAGATGTTTGTGCTCTATCTGGAGAAAGCTAGCATTTGACGACAGGTACATAATTTGCTGTCCTTATGATGGGCTTGCTGATATCATATTGTTCCCAGAAAGCAGAGAGATAGCACTAATAACATTTCAGTAAATATTTGTATACATTATTATATTTGCAGTATTGGTTATATGGCCTAATGTTTTGCAATATTTATTTTTCATGTTAAGGGTGTACACTAATTGTATGGATTTAATTTAATTTTTATACTTAATCTCATAATTATTCTTACTTGATGTTGATACTCTGAAGTATTAAATTTTACTTCATATCTTTATTTAATATATATTTTCTAAATTAATTATTACATTTTTTAACAGATGTTTAAGCTGATTCTAGAGAAAACTTGCAGTAGGAGACAAGACAGAATTTGCTCTCATTATGCTTGGGTTGACAACATGAGGTTGTTCCTTGAGAGAGAGACTTCACAGATCAACATGTCAGTAAGCTGCCTAACATTGGCATTGTATCATACAGCATTAATCAACAAGCAACTTCATAGTCCACAACAGGATATTAGCTTGTATCGTATCAGCAAAGACTATTAACCCATTAGCACATAGCGTCCATTTTAAAGGATGCTTTGTAATTCGAGTGCTACATGAACACCTCTTAGATTATAATAATAATTATTTATCCTGTACACCCCTAAGATATGTGTCTCATAGATTAAACTGAATATTTACGCATCTGCTGAACTTTACGTATATTTTTATAGTTTGTAATTAAAGTTTCTCAAAAATCTCATTTTTTACTATGTCTGGGCCTAAAAAGTAAGTAATATTCATTTTTTGTGATAATTTAAAAAAAAAATTGTTCTAATAATGTTGTAAAATTATCACTTTTGACTTTACAATAAAACATTGAACCCACGATGCCGCCATTATAGCTACAGAGCATGTTATATGAGTGTCCTTAAAAAAGGACGCCATGCACTATAGGATGCATGGTTTTGACTTCGGAGAGGTTCACTGTGTAAGGTAGCTCTGCAGTGTTTCCGAATAATCAGCGCTTTGAATTTCATATTTGTGGCTTAATAAGTTAAAATATTTATTTCGTATAAAAATCATTATAAAGACAAACAAATATTAAAATAATCTTAGGCATTACAATTTGGCTGAAGTTATCAGCATTCTGGAAGAATCTGATTTTCAAACAAAAACTGTGTCTGTTTCTCTTGATTGGTTAGTACTCATTTGAATGCTTTAATCAGTTAATAAAGCCAAGACACACAATCACAAACCCAATCGAGACATACACACACATACAAAGTGAAACTTATTCAAAGTTTGTAGTAAAAATAAACTTACTCAAAAATTCAGTAAAAAAAAATAGGAAAGTTACAGTTTTTAATAGTCGCATTCTTGAATTCAAGTTCCAAACGGCTAAATAAGAGAACACGAAGTCCTTCTCAACATAAGATATAGTTTTACATGTTTAACACGGAAATTAAACAGACCAACAGGGTTGCCAGATGTATTTTTACTAAACCATCGAGAAGTCCCTACAAAACAGCCAAAAAAAAAAAGCCGCCAATTCGGGGAATTAATCACATACCAAAATTAGCCTTATTATCGGAGAACTCTCCTGCGTTTTCAAAACGAGGCTGTGATATCCCTAAATCTATCGGTCATTGTTTATGATCGTAATAACGGCTATACTACCTCTTTGAAGTTAAAAAAGCGTGGTGTGAAAGTCCACACAAAAATGCATACATGATGGCAGAAGAAAATATCAACATGCTTCAAGTATGGCGTACAAATATTGCTTTATTGCCAAATATCACCGGCGAAAAATTACTAAATTAAAAAAAAATACATCTAGCCTACCAGTAAAGAAGCATGAAGTAATTATATTTTAATTATTACATGGTAATGCTTCAAGATTAGGAAGCAACCGATAATCGGGTCGGTATCGGACCGATATTGGCACTATCGGATCGGCCGTTTGTTGTAGGTAGCGACCGATAATCGGATCGGTATCGGACCGATATTGGCACTATCGGTTAACTGTAGGACCGACCGTTTTTTGGCTGCCGATACATTGTTTTTTTTTTTTACAAATCTAGTAACTCTAAACTGGTTAAGGTTTACAGAGTTAAAGTTTACTGACAGACTTCCGGTTAACTGTTCACTTTGAGTGAAGTGATTTACTTATATAATTAAGTGTTTTTAATTTTTCAAACTTTTTTAAAAATCTGCTACAAGTAAATTCAGCAAAAATTACAAAGTTTAAAGAAGAAAATTATTTTAATTTCATCACACCTTTCACAAATATAGTGAAGTTACAATTAAAAAGTAATACATTTTTACTTTTTTAGTTTGACATTAATTATTTACAACTTTATCTTACTTTTCTGTTTGTGTACAAGTAAAAACAACGAATTATTTGTTATAACTTTAATTTTAAACAATAAACATGCGGATTTCTGAGATTAACAAGATTTTTTTAATGATTACTTCGCACCTTTTTCTGCTAGTGGCAGTGTTTTATCCACACCCCCGCACCTCCGGGGGTGAGAAGGGAAAATCCGGGGGTGAAACAACAAACGGCCGAACAGCGAGATGCCGAAGGTATCAAGGGGTGAGGGGAGGGGGCTTCCCTCCCCAGCAGACTAGAGGGTCTGGGGGAGCGTCGTAAGCCAATTTTTTTGCTTCTATGACGTTGCTCATCAATATTTTTGGTTGATAAATTGTAACATGAAGATTGGCACAGATTGTCTACTGCAGAATGCGTGATGGTTTCCCTGCATATTTGGAACCATTGATAGGGCGGCGGTAGTTCGATATCCGGAATTTGGCCGACTTTTTATGGTCGCCGGAAAAGGCCATTTTTTGCGTTAATTTATAAGTCGGTGATCAACAGTTTTTCAGCGTTCATAGTGGCAGTTTATTTACAAATTCGATGTTCAACGTGTGCTATTTTATTGTGGAAGACATCTCGTTTCTCTTTGTTTACCTAATTCCGCATATAACCCGTTTAATCGGAAGCTCTGCTGTTTTGAAAATGACCGGTAAATTTTACTTTTTTTTTCTTATTTAATTAATTTCAGGGGGTTATTCATTTTACTATAGGGAGATTGTGGAGAAATAATATAGTCTAAGTTTGATGACGCAATTCTAGAAAATATTATATTCGTTAGATACTAAATCTTTACAACAAATCCGACAATATATTTAAACAATGAAAAAAATGCTTATGCATTTCAGTTAGAAATACCTGCACATCATGCAAATATTGATCAATTACAATGATAAAATTTAATATCATAATATTATTTAACAAAAACAAATCAAATATCTCATCAATATTGTTAGCTTCAACACAAAATTTAATTATGTTCATCACAACAAAAAACAACAACAAAAGATAACTCTACCACCACAAATCCCGTCACTAAACTGGTGTAAAACACTTTGGTAAAAAATCTGCAGAAAAGAAGTACAATTTTGAATAATTAAATATAGACCACAAATGAAGGTCTCCCTTTTTATTGTATAATGTCATATATATATATATATATATATATATATATATATATATATATATATATATATGGATATATCAATTATAAAAAGTTGGCAGTCCTTGTCTAACGCCAGTGATCCGTATTGCCACATTGTGTATTTCCGCAACTACCAGCGGCTTTTTTGGCTGGTCTACGGTGGGTTAAATTTAATTTACAACGCATACAAAATGTGGTTTTAGTATAAAAAATCTGGCAAGTCTATTAATGTAAAAATGTTTTTTTTTTATTTACGTTGAGTTAGAGACCAAATTATGAATTTGATTTTATGAATGTATTGATCATCAGGAAAAAAATGCGCCTTTTAATTAAAGAATAAATGATTTTTGTACTCTACGATTAAAGTAAGCCTATCGTTGCTTGTATTTAAGTTCCTTTACTTATAGAAGACTGGAAAGACTAGTGCCAACAAGTTATGGCTTGTACTTTAAAATTATTTGTGTTGCTTCTTACATTAGTCAAAGGTAAAATTACAATTAACTTAAATTCATTTTAAAAATTAGATGATTATTATACCGATAATTAACTTATTTACCATTTTAGTATTTACTAGCATAAGTCTAAGTGTGCTATTGTTGTTATTGACGTAAATCACGGTTAATTTCGGGTTAATGTTATCCAACTAGTAATAACTAGTTAGTAAGTTACACCACAGGCTTTTATTATATAAAATATATATATTTGATATAAGAACAAAATATATTATATGAAAACAGTCTGTCCCATTTAGTAGATAAGAATTTTTTTTTATTGATAGATTAAGATACAAAATTTAAATTAGGCATTAATTTAAAAAAAAAAATACCTTTTAAAAAAATGTTTCTTTTGTAATTCAGCATTTTAATGACATCAAAAGCATCATTTTATTGCTAATTTTGAAGTTCTTTTCAATGTTTAATCCATTTTTTATGCAGAATGCATAAGTAACGGCCCAGTTCAGCTGTCAAACTACTCTACATTAGTTAGTTCTGGTTGTAAGTCAGGATTATTGAATGGAACAACAGATCGATATATTTTTAATGGCACTATTGATACAACTTCTGCAAATGTGACTGACAGAAAGCTTATCAGATTTGAGATCGAGAAACCGGTCTCAGGACAGTTAGTGTCTGTAAGTTATAAAATTGTTACATAATATCGCTTTTCACTAAGAACTATTTTGTAAAAGAATATTTCTGTAAAGTCTCTTAAAGGAATAAAGGTTTTTTATTGTAACTTTACTAACAATAGTGTTAAGCAAACTAGGTTTTTTTGGCCGCATGGGGCTGTAAGGGGGGGTGGGTAGGTGTGGCTGTTGGAAAGCCTCTTAGGTTTGTATGGCCAGTAAAAAGGCTGTATAGCAGTGTTGGTATTAATTTTTACATGTTTCATGGTTAAATAAGGCCTGTTTTACAATTAGGGACAAATTTAAATTGAATTATTAAAATATTCTTCTTGAGCTAATATTTTTGCACTCTAGATGCAAGAGTAGTGTATTCAGTGTTCAAGTGTATTCAGAAACAGAAAGTATTTTTTTCTTCAGTTTTTTAATATTAATTTTTTAAATGCATTTCTTAAAACTATGTGATATCTATCTTTGTTTGCAAAGCTATATTTTTTGGTCTTGCTTTAATCAAACTATTCGCACACGTGTGGGTCTTGGTTATTCGCACAAATCGCACATGCAAGTCTCCACAAATTACACACATGTTGTTTACATTATTTGTACATACCAAGTCCTGTTTATTTAATTATTCGTGCTTGGAATGTGCTATCTTTCTCAAAGATAATTAACTTTTCCTGATAATGATGGCCCTTGTTCGAAGAATAATTGATCACTTGTCAGGGACCCTAAACATTTAATAGTAGGGGATTGTCAGAGTGGACCCCATTTTGTTTTGAAAGATCATTAAGGGCAGGATCTTTTTTTAAGTGACATTCAAATTTAATTACTAAAGTTTTTATATTAATATTAAACATGCACCTTTAGAAGTAGTTAACATTATAGTCTTTGGCATTGAGAAAATAATCTGATTTTAGACATTCCTTCTGATTTTATGACATAATCTAGTGATCCAGACAAACATTCACAAAAATTTTTTTGAAACCAAATGAGGTTGATTAAGGACACAATTGTCTTTATATCTGTCGATACAATGCACTGAAAATACATTCTGTGCTCAGATAAATTGATATAATATCTAATCTGTGTTCCGTACTGCTTATTTTAAGTATGCCAGAAAGCCTTTGTGTCTTCCCACCATTGCTGGAGCACTGTCAGTAGCAACAGATTAGTCTAGGGTATAACTTTTACATCGAAAAATCTTTTTAATTCAGTAAATAACATTTCACCTTTTGTATCGGTTTCCAAATATTTAGCAATAAACATTCTTGACAAAATAATTCTTCTATCACAAATCTTACATAAGCTAAGCTAAAAGTAAATCTTTGTTTCCTGGCTTGTCAAGCTGTATAGAAAATTCAGATGTTTTCAATTTCTCACATACATAATTTCAAAGGACATCCGTTTCATCAATCCCTCTTTGTACTGTATTATTTACTCAGTGGAATTCTTTTTATAATGTCGAAAGTTGGTTCGTGCAAATCGGTGTGTATTACCTCACAGCTGGTTAAATAAGCTCTTCATGCAACTTTGTGAATTTTGCAATCAATAAAGAAATGTTATAAGAAGCAGCACGCAGTCGGTCATCTTCTCGCTAAATGTTGTCCCAATGAGTTGTTGCAGTTTGTATCAGCTTAACATAGAACTAAATTTGAAGTACGATGTACAACTCTTGTATACAAGTTAGTCAATGCAGCTGCGTTATTCCATTCCTGTATCAACATGTTTTCGGTCATTTATCTCACACCGTGTCATGCTTGTTATAAACTTAATTAGCTGGCGCTACTAGTTCATTTATTATTTTAATTTTCATAATTAAAATGGATCATAATTTTACTATTTTGCATTAAACTTTGCATGGACCCCCTGAAATTGTTCATGGACCCCCAAATTAATAAAAAAAATGTCCACGGACCCATGGATGATACCGGGGACCCATGGGGGTCCGTAGGGACCACTTTTGGAACCACTGGTCTATTCTGTCATAATCAGAACATGAACAAATGAATCTCAATTTCGTTTAACTTAAATGATTAGGTGCCGGCCATGCTGTTTTCAAAACTGTAATTAACATGTTTGCGGAACACTAGCTTACATCAATTGCTGAAAATTTGTCTTAATAAAAAATGTAAACATATAACCAATTTTGTTTTGTTGTAATTTAAAGTCTTGTTTGAATTGTTTATTTTATTAAACCTATTAGAATATTCATTTTAAAATGTAAATGTTCTCACATGGTTTACTTTATATTGCAACATTTTAAAGTCTTAAAATAGTTATAATTTTCTTTGAATCTCTATTATTATTTTTTTTAACCATTAAGTTGTGATGTTTTTTTTTATAAAAAAGCGTCTAATGCTTTCTCATTTTTAAAAAAACATTAAAACAAAATTGATATTTTCTAACAATGATTTGAATTCAGTTTAATTTAATACCCAAATTATATTTTTTTTTATTTTGTAATAAAATGAAGAAATATTTCTATTATACTTAAAATCAGTATAAATATATTTATTTATTTACTTAGAAAATTAAAACATTTTAAATTTAATAGTGCCTGAAAACATTATTTTTAAAACATAAAATAATTATTGTTTATTTAATTTTACAGGTCTGTTCATTGAACATTGCTAATACAACATGTAGTAGTAATCCAGTTGATTTTCGATGCTACTGTAATAGAAACATGAGCTCAGTTTTGGAAATAATTCTTAATGACACAGTTAACTTTGATTACTCAAACGCAACTATCAGATTAGTTTGGCCTATAAGTGCTTTTCGGGATGATACCAGTGAAGATAGACTAATGCCATTAGTTTCTGGTAGGTAATAGTTGTTTTATTGGTCACTTAAGCAGGTATTAATTAGTTGCTGTAGTTAAAAAACCTTGTTTTCTGCTGTCTTTGTATGCCAGTTACCATTTATACAGATTTAAAAAAAAATACTTTTAATTTTATGTGAACATATAATAAATTGTTATTATAGATCACTGCACTTAAACCATTAAGTTTGTGTTAGACGCATTCTTTTCAAAATTCTGAAGTATATTTAAAAAAAAATATTTTTAGCTTGTAATGAAACAATGAAGTCCATGAATCTCTAAAAAAATAGTCAATATGCAAATTTAGTTGTCTAATAAGTGTCATCACTTATAGTTTATGCTTGATCTAAAAAACTTGATAGTTTTGTGATTGATCTTTAATAATCTTATACACACTTAAACCTGAGAACATCAATTCCTACAAGTGTGTAACCGTAATGTAATAGTACCCATTCTTGAAAAATAATTTAAATGTTTGCATATATAAGGCTTTTATGATAAGAAAGCATAGTAACGTAACATATGGCAATAATAGAAAAAAAATCAAGGAGTGATAACTAAAAATAGGACAATATATATTGTATAAAATTATGCTCATATTTTTATTTTGTCTTAAAATACCCTATACTTATGATCGCACTATACTATGGTTAAAATGGATTCCAGTCAGGGGTGGCTAAATATTACCATAGAGACAATTTTGAATGAAATAAAATAGTCACATCATGAGAAAGGGGGCGACAAAACACTTTGCATCTGGACTGCAGATAAGCTAGGCACAGCGCTGGCAATAATACAGGGACAAATTCAGTAATAAAATTTTGAGATACACACTCCTCGATTAATCCTGAGTTAATTTTGTTGTAACAAATTTTCACTAATTATCTTATCAGTTTCAGAGATAATTCATTTTTTGATTAATTTTATTTAAGTAGTTATTTAAATTAGGATATCAAGATATTATGCTATTTTTAATTAACGGGTGGGGAATGCATTGTGAAATGCTAGCTAGGGAATGAGTTAAATGAAAAAAAGAAGAAAAAATTATTATCAATGTTTATACATTTTAAAGTAGGTTAATTAAAAAAAAAAAATTCAGTTTAATTCTATATTATGAATGAACATATTTTTTTCCATTATTGGTAGAAACCAAAAATATATCAGTACTCACTTGCTGCTATACTCCACTATTGGGTTAGTTTTTGTAGTGCCCATAGTTGAATGTGATATGATATTATTTTATGTTAAGTTCCTTTAATATAAGATTTGTATCTTTTACATCTTATAAACCACTAATGGAAAGGATTAAGTATTATTTGATCATGCTTCACTAAATAACTTTTTCAAGATATATACTAGAAGGTAGAAATATTTGTTTAGTTGGAATTCTTACCAAAAAAAGAATTAAATCAGATTATAACTGCACAATGTACAGTCCAACCTCAGTTTACCAGTGTTTTGCAAGACATGCTTTTTTTTAAACCCAAATTAGCCTTGATATAGGAATAGTGCCTTGCAAGGCAAAAGCAAATTTTTAAAATAAATTCTAATTGGATATACAAAAGAGGTTCAGTAATACAAGTAATACATATTTTCTGCAGATCTTTGTTGATAATGACTGAACCAATGTTTCTTCTCTCATGAGCTCAGTCTCACTCAGCTTGCTTCACTTTTAGTAAACATTTGTATGACTGTATATTGATTACTTAAGTGCTGTAACTGTTGTGACGGAGTAGTAACTGCAACAATTATCAACCATGACAAAAAAGTTAGAAAAAGGAGGCTTGTAAAATGTTGTAAACATCATACATATAAATCTAGCGCTGAAGCTGTTTAAGGACAATGCCATCTCACGTTTAACTTAATATTTTTACAGTGAAGGCAAAAGCAAGTTACATGTTAATGCCACCCAAAAAAGAGAAGACTGTGACTGGAAACTATTGTTGTATAAGTAACAGCAAAAGACATCCTAAAAGTGATGGGATATTAAATTTAGAACATAAAAATCATAAAGACTTATTCATTACTATGTATATTAGTAAAGTAAAGTTCCCTTAAGCCCTAGAGGGCTCATCGGGGCAGATGAAGTGTAGAATTCATCTGTTACAGTAACCTAGGTATTTCCCAGGCACATTTACTTCCCCAACTTCCGGTACCCATTTATAGCTTGGTGGACTTTGGGACTTTCACCAGGATCGGAAAACCTGGGACCCTACGGTCGGCAGTCGAGCGCTTTACACTGCATGACTACCTGTCCCCTCATGTATATCAGGACTGGTAAGTTTATTTTTCTGAAATCAATTATAAATTTTTCCATTATTCCTTATGTGGAAATTTGCTTTGATGTACCAGTATTTTGAATTAAAAGCAGTTCTTTCAGAACTAATTATGCTTGTAAACTGAGGTTTGACTGTATTTTGTATTTAAAAATATATACTATACCCATTGATTATTTCTTGTAGCTAAAGCTGTTGAATTATTTCAAGTTAATGGACAAGGAAAAAACCTGTCATCTGAAACATGCAACTTATTTATTGAAGCAAAAGCTGATATTACATGGTGTGTCTACAACCTAAGAAATCAAACACTGCAAATTTCTGTGGATGCAGTCAGTAATAACAACGATTGTCTCCAGCATTCTATCTTGACAAACTCATCTCTTACTTTTAATGTTTCTTATGATGAAACAAATGGATGTGAAAGAAAGAAGTCTTACACATGCAACTTATATGGTAAGTCAGCTGTATTTTGTAATAGATTAAAAAATACTTTTTTTTTTATATTAATTTAGAGTATATACACTTTGTGGCACTATGAAAACTTTTCTTTTCACAAACCACATGTAGTTTTTCATAAAATAGACTTTGCAAAATAGGAAATTAAAAAAAAGAAACGAAAGATTGCACATGCATATGTTAAAACTATGTCTTATAAAAAGAGTTGTAATGATTGACCTGTATTTAAGTATGAATGAAAACATAATACAAAAAAAATCAACATTCACCATGTTTTTGATGTACTGGTATTTCTCTGGAGCTCTGTAATGCTTACCTGATGTGAAACTTAATATTTTTATTATTATTTTTGCTGTTTGTCATCTTGTATGGTCTCTAAAATATAAAGTAATTAGAGTTAGTAACAATGTTAAAAAAATTGTATAAAGTGTTATGAATTTTTGGCATCGTGACCAACGTCATTAATATTCGGATATTCAGAAAATTAGGTTATCAAGATGGAGTGAATATCACTTTGACTGCATTGGCCATCAGCGATATCGGAGCTCTCGTCTTTCTGGAGATTTATCATCCTCTTAACCCTTGGATACAGGAAACTGATCTCTTCATCCTCAAATCTCATCTGCTGTATTTGGTTGTTTACTGCCGTCAGTACTTCATCCGGGCCAGTTGCCTGATTACGTCATTTGCAGCTTTTGAAAGATGTATTTGTGTGGTGCTGCCCCTGAGAGTCAAAAACATCGTCACAGTAGACGTCGTAACTGTAGTCAATATTTCAATTTTCGTATTCATGATATTATATGTTGTACCGTCTAGCTGCACATATTACATTGACTGGACATTTATTCCAGCTGTCCATAAGAATATATTAAGTTTTGTGTACAGGTCCAACAGAGACAGTGTTCTCTCCATTTCTCATTACTTCACAGACTTACTTCTACCTTACGGAACTTTCGCCATTTTAATCATCTGCTCCATTATCATACATGTCAAGTTGATATTTTGGTTTTAAAATTCACATAGATTGATGACGTGAAAAAGGCAATGCCTAGTTTTTTTCTGCACGTCCCTTTTTAACATATGACTAAGGACTAAGTAATCGAATGCCGTCGCAGTACGAACATTACGCCACTTAGCCTTTACTACCGCGTTTTTAGAGCATTTTCGAAAAAAAATGCTCTATTGTCCCCGTTTTGTCTGTCTGTCTGTCTGTCTGTCATCACCCTAGATCTCAATAACCATAAGTCCTAGACCCATGATGTATATATCATTTTGTAGGTCTTGGCCTGCCAAGAAATAGGTTTTTTCCATTTCGCGATCTGACCTCTCAGGGCCGTAAAAGGGGCCTTAGTACCGTTTTTTTACTATATAAGCTATATTAATAAAGGAACGCTATATCTCAGCAACTATAAGTCCTAGACCCATGATGTATATATCATTTTGTAGGTCTTGGCCTGCCAAGAAATAGCTTTTTTCCATTTCGCGATCTGACCTCTCAGGGCCGTAAAAGAGGCCTTATAAAGTGCTGTTTTTTTACTATATAAGCTATATTAATAATGGACCGCCCTATATCTCAGCAACCATAAGTCCTAGACCCATGATGTATATATCATTGTGTAGGTCTTGGCCTTCCAAGTGTACATCAAAAGTCCATTTCGCGATTTGACCTCTCAGGGCCAAAATATAAGAGATTGTTATGTACCGTTTTGCTTATATTTTAAATATAAATAATAAAAGCTAATCAAAGGGGCGTAATCATTATTTATTTTTGTAACAGTTATTCAACATGACTTACTTGTCCTTTTAATATCTTTTTTCAGATATATGCATTACACAATTGAATTTATAAACATTTCCAAAATTTACAAATATTTACTGAAAGATAACAAACGTACTGAAAATGCGCTAACACGTCCTGTGTCCAGAATGGAGCAGGCTTAATTGCTTGTTTTATTTTATTATTATGTACTACACATATATTATTGGTCTTTTATTAACGTCAGCATTTATTTCATCAGATAAATTATGTATCACTTATATAAGTTTTTGACTACGGATATTATGAACTACTGCAAATAAGGAAGATCAGATAGATTGTAGTTACTTTTAACTCTAAAATATGTCAAAATTTCGATATTTTCTTGTTAGCACTGTCTCGGTAAAATGTAGACATATGTATGTCTATAAATGGATAGATAGATTTAATGCATCTATAGTTAAAGTGTTAGTTATGTGTAGTGCATATATTTTTTTTTTTTTAATTTTAACTTTAGAAATTCATATTTAGGTCTTTTTTAATGAGTATATATTTATAACTTGTATAGGACATACAAGTACAGCCTGACTTTCAATTGCCGTAAATGAATGCATATTGTCTTTAAAATACTGACGTCGGAGCAACTACGTGTAACCTAACGTCATCAAAAGTGTCAGTTTTTTCTATGAGCTCTGCGTTACTTGCTGTCACGAACATATGCGATTATTGACGGCCGTTGTCTTGGGTCTATGATCATCTACTGAATTTCGGCGAGTATTTGTATTTTACTCAGCCACGTGTTCAACAGGACGCATACAACATAAGAAAAGAATACAGACTCATATGTAAATATAACAAAAATTCTTCATTTACATGCAGCAACAACAATTGTAAATAAAATTCAAATTGAATCACAATTTTTACATATTTATATATATATATATATATATATATATATATATATATATATATATATATATATTAGACCGTTCTCGACGAGAACCTGAAGTCCACTCTCTACTTTACTAAAACTCCACTAGCTCAACTCAAGTCTCTCAACTCCTATCATCTCAACAACTTCTAAGTCCCCCCTCCATTTGTATCCGCTCATCTCAGTGACGCACATCCCCTTTTCAATATTACGTCCAGCAGGTATAAGGCTCTACCCATTGCGTGCGTCATTGACCATCAAATGTGGGAGGGTGATAAGGGGGCAGAGTGCACACCCCTCTACTGCACAAATCTACTAAGCCGAATTCACTTCCCTTTAATCATTTCCCTAGTTGTGCCATTTAATCTGCTTGACCGGCATTGTGCTATTCAAGGTCTAAGACTCCTTTGCAAAACGCTGGCCAACCAGGCCCTTTTGTTATTATAGCACGGGTTGATGAAGCCATCCGATGGATGGGATGGATGCGGGAAATGCGAGAATATTTGGGAAATTGTATCAATCTCTCACTGAACCTGTGAATGTACATAAGCAGGAATAACATATATTAAAGCAAATAATTAATGATCGTGTATTGTATGCATTAAATATATAGCTTCTGTTTAGTTATATCCAGTAAAGAAACGTGTGATAAACATGATGTGAACAAACTACGGCATGGCTGTATTTTTTTCTATGAGAAATACTTCTATATACAGTTTCAATCTTTAAATAATTTTTAAGGTTTCTTTATTTTAAATATTTTTTTGTTTATTTATAAAACTTATGTTTTATGATGGATTCTTTTTTTTTTTTTTTTTTTTTTTTTTTTGCTGCTTTTAAAACGTATGATCTCTAGAAAAAGTGTTCTATAATTATTAGAATTAAATTCATATGCCACTTTACTAATCTGTCTTGCAGATCTTTAAAAATACTATAGAGTGAAGGTAGGGTATGCGCTAGATGACGCAATTTCGTACGCACCGCACACCATATTATTGTCGTCATTACTTCATAGCGTAGTTTATTTTTAACGAAATGACGTTTTATACAACCGACAGCTGAGAGCACGTGTTTTGATTTTGTTTGGCAGTTGTGAGATCAGTCTAGCTTTGGGCATCGTAGTATGCGGTTTTGCATGTTGTATTTTGTATCTAGAGAGTAGTTATTGTACTCCTCCTGAGTTAACCATTATATGTCAGTTTATATTCATGCAGTTATATTCAAGAATTAAATAGGCCTATTATTATTATTATTACTTTCAACTGGCGTCGACTTTGTAGATTAACTTTGTTCACTGCTGTTGTATCATCTACTACAAGTTAATAAAACGAATTTAGCAACAAATACATATAGATAGCCTACATATTTCGTTAAATAGTCCTAGTCTAAACCTAAAAGAAAAATGCATTTAAAAAGATTATTGATTACTTATATAGAAATTATCGATTGATTTTGGAACACTATATAAATCAAACATCTTACTTACAATCAGTCGCAATTTCTTTAGCCAATGTTCTGGTTGAAGAGATAATTCAATGAATATCACTTATTTGTCTTGTGGCTGAGCTGTCAATAAACATTATTGTTAATCTGTACAAGCTAAGTATTTTTTTATGTTTAATAAAGACAATCATTATACACATAATGTTTAATATACTATTGGTGTGGTAGCCAATAAAGCTACTTTCTCTATTCAGGGCACGATAATTATCACTGATCTTTGTTAGATCAGTGTGAGTAATCATGAGGTATAGGCAATGGACTCAGCCCTTGTACAGCTAAGAGATCGTGCGCTACGGGCAGGCGGGCTTCATATTGATTAAGTGGAATTTGGCAGATCGGGTGCCTGTAGACGCTTGGACTGTTCCCTTAAGGCAGGGATGTGATATGAGATGAATAACCTATGTCTCACTGGTTCGACAGGCTAAGTTCTCAGTTATTTTTACAACTGCCAGCAAAGTTAAGGAACATTCGGTTTTTCTGTATTGTAGATGTATACCGTATTATTGTTAACGTAGCCTTAACACTTCTTGCCCTTTTCATGCCACAGTGGTTTTACTTTTGATGTGAATAAATATTTGTTGGATTTTCATTTTTATGTACCCATATTCTTCTTATGTTGTGTGCTTCCTGTGGAACCAGGTGGCAGGAAAAAATACAAATACTAGCCCAATATTAGTAGGTGATCAAACCCATAGACAACAAGCACAAGGATCACGCAAGGGGCCCTTGACAATGTGTAACAGTTTTTTGTTGCAAATGAGAGGCATTAAGATCAATACAGCTATAAATAACAAGCTGTAAGGACATAGACAGACATAGATAATTAGACAGACACATTGTTAGATAGTTATATAGATAGACATTTAATTATTGTATTAATGTAGATGTTAAAGGGAATCCCCTGTAGTACGGTGACGCACCATTCATATCTGGGTCTGTTATGGCAACCGTTATGGACAATCCCGTTGCTGACATCATACTTGGCAACCTACCAAACATCCAAGACTGCACTAAAGAGCAAATTCTTCACTGGATCAATCAGAAGGACATATACAGAAAACCATGTCCTAATGTGAACAGAGAAAGACAAGAAATACCCTTCACACAACCGGACCAGCATGTAGAAGAGCAAGTTAAGATAGACATAACTAAACTTAACTCAATCAAAGAAAAACATACTGTGACGGTAAATAAACCACCGATTGTTCAGGACAGAATTGAATCTGTGCCAGTTAAAGACACTAAGCCTGTGCATACAGTTAATGAAAGACCATTTGTCCTCGTGTGCTATTCGTGTAGAAGACTAGGTCACACATGTAAGACCTGTCCTAAAAGACTATCCAACATCCTATGTTTTAATTGTCACTTGAGGGGTCACGTTGCGAGGCACTGTCCATCAAATTCCAGAAAACAGGTATACCCAGACAGAAATAGCATATACCAAGATAGAAAACAGATACACCTAGACAGAAGTAGTATTCACGCAAACAAAAGTATGACTTTCCAAAATCCATGGGAAACTATTCCAGATAGACATGACTATCATAGGGCCCAGTGTTATCAGAATCCCCATGACAGACAGAGCCACGGAGTAGAGCGCTGTAAAGTTAGGTTTGGACATCAAACACAATATGGACGTAATTGTGGTAGAGTTAGGAATATGAGGCCAGCTGTTAGCAACGAATATTTTGATTGGGTTGAAGAGACGAGACTAATTAACTGAACTACCACAGTGACCACATTGAACAATTGATTTTTTTTGTTGCTGTTGTAATGTTGCCTTCTTATTTCATTACATTATTATTTTGCATATCAAATGTAATCACTGATGTAATCACATTTTTATAATTGCATAGTTGTTTTCTTCATATCATGATGTCGCTCTTGTTTTTCCCTTTAATCTGTATTTACCTTAATATTTTCTACGTTGTCCACAATCACCAAATTTACCCATATATTTTTTTCTCTTGCTCTTATCCATTTTGAGGGAGAAAGGTGTTATTTCTTTTTTCATTAACTCTGAAGGAGCCTACATATAACTGTAGTTGGGAAAAAGTCTGCCTTCATTGTTCTTGTAAAAACATTCAACTTAATTTTTTAATACACACAATTAAGGAAAATTAAATGTATTTTTTTTTGTGACATTAGATTAATTCTCTTTACCTCTGAAGGATCCTACTTTTGTAGGTGGTAAAAGATTTGCCTTCATTGATTTTGAAAAGAAAAAAATGGTCATAAGGAGACTAAACCATACAATCAATGTATTTTTTTTTATTGAGATTTGATATATGAGATTTGTGGTAGAGACTTATTTTGATATATTTTGAGACACAGAGATATGAGATAATTTTAATGATACTTATGACGATGAGTATTGAAGAAATGTGTTCATGATTTTTTTTTTAGATTTGCATTTTTGTGACATTCTGTATTCATATTTGATATGGACTTGGTACCTTTTCTTTTTGTAATATAATTGTAATACATGATTGTTAATTCTGTATTTTTAAAAAAATGCGTACTTTGTACGAATTTTTTTTTACCGAGAGGGAAAGGTGATGTAAGGACATAGACAGACATAGATAATTAAACAGACACATTGTTAGATAGTTATATAGATAGACAATTAATTATTGTATTAATGTAGATGTTAGAGGGAATTCCCTGTAGTACGGTGACGCACCTAATGAACGGGTTATTGAACGGGGGGAAAGAAAAGGAAGGAGACACACAGACGGTTGACGAGGAAAGAGATAGAACATTGTTTTGGTTATTTTTGTTTTGTTTTAAGTTTGAAGAAGGTAGGGGAATTAGGAAGGAACAGAGGAGCTAGGAAGAAGTATTTATTGTATTAAAAGAACGGACAACTGGTATTTATCGTAGAGACATGATTTAATGGTTAATGTTCATTATTGAATAACTAGTTCTTACGATTATTCAATAAAGTGATTTTTGTTAATAACTGGAGGTGTTATGAACTTGTAGAAGTTGTGCAGTTAAAGAAAGTAATTAAAAAATAAATATATAAAAGAGACCACCGCATCCATACCCTGACACAAGCCTAAAAATTAAATGCCATTTCTTTACGACCAGAGACGTGCTGATAAAGTACGCTTTGTCTTGAGACATGTTGGTTGTGGAAATTATTTGAAAAACTATTATAAAAAGAACAGAAAACATTAACCTTATTTTAATCCATAAAATGTAATGAAGAATACAACGTATAATAATAGAACATAACTTTATTGCGATCACATGCTACATTTATGATTTGTAGATAAATCATTATTAAAAAAGTTAACCGATAGCCAATGACAAGATTTTGGAAAGCAGCTGAAATCTTTTTTAAAACAGCCACATTGGATACTGATCTGTTTGTAATGGGCCTAAATGAGTCCATAACATAACAAGCAAGTGTTATTGCAATAGTTTAGAAGAAATTGAAGACATAAAGCGTAGATCTTGTCAGTTTGGCAATTACTGATAAGTGTAAAGAAAAACCTAATTATACATCTATAAATAAAGTAAATAATTTTTAAAACTACTAGAAAATCAAATGCTTTAAGCGATCTTATCGGTTTTATTATTTCATAAAAAATTCAATATGAGTAAAACTTTTTACTTTTTTTTCAACATTTGTCAATTTCACTGTTTATTGTCATCATGTTTATGCATTGACATACAAGACTGTATTTTAAAATTGAAACGGGTTGTTCGGGTAAAAAAAAATGTTTCTAGATTTAAATAGTCGTGCAGGTCTTTCTAAATTGCATATTAATTCTTAGGCAAGACTAACATATGGGTTAAAGTGTGCAATTTTGATGGAAACACAGAGTGTGTTACGGTTTGTGATCCCACTTTAGTCCTTCAACCCTTGAATCTCAATACCCATCCCTTAACAGGTTTTTGACTTTTGGTTATCGACTAATGAGACAGAGAGATACTTAATGAAAGACAGAGAGAGAGAGAAAGAGAAATATAGAACAGCTCATTTGTAAAATTCTATATTTTGTATATAAACATTTTAAATTGAATCGTTAGGAGATTTGGTTAAATTCACGAAAAACATAAGAAATGAAAATTGAATTAATTTATTTTCAATTCGTAAGAATAATATTATACTAAAATTCAGACTCCTAAAATGGTTTTCCAAATACGTTATTTCTGATCTCTTGACACCGCTAATAGATCAATATATATATATATATTTAGATTTGATCTTATTCATGTGTAGGCTAACTTTTGTTTTTAAAATAAAACAACAACTGACCACTCATTATGAAAAGAAAACAACAATTGACTTGTATAACTTTGTTATGATGGCCACAGCCCTTAAAAGTGTCGTATTTATTGTGACATAACAAGGATATATATATATATATATATATATATATATATATATATATATATATATATATATATATATATATATATAAATATATATATATATATATATATATATATATATAAATATATATATATATATATTTCTTCATGCTGTCTATTAAAAAAAATACAACAGCATAATTAATAGAAAAATCACTTAACAAGGCTAGAAAATATTTAGTTTTTCTAGATTTGCTATTTTAATGCGACCACTTTCGAAAAGAGGCACCCATATGAAGTCCCCCATCATGTTTTTGCTATACTATCCCTGTTAACACGTTTTGATGTCTACCACAACCACCTATTCATAGTCGTCATTCAACAATGTACTCAACAACATCTTTACACTGGTGTAGACCTATTTGAGATGCACAGAGTGAGCCCTATGGAGAGACGGGTAGTGGTTTCCGTTGGAAGCAGAACACTTTGAGGCCCCCGGGATAAGCTGTCTATGACTAGGGGCCATCATTCATTCGGGTTACATGTGATACCTATAGCCTTGAATAGACATGTAACCTCGTTGCAAATGTACAGTCCATCTTGCCAACTGAAGAAGTTGGAAAATGTTTGATGACGCTTTCTCTGATCAGTGACTTGCACACATTGTTCCACAAGTTCCTCTGCTTGAGCCTGGATGTCAGAAGCTCAGCATTGGACTATGTAAGAGTAAGTTCTCTGATCAGATGTTAACGTTTTTCAGGCTATTGGAGTGTGGCTCTCTCTCCCACATCGCATCTGTAACATTCTAATCTGTATTTTACATATCTTCCACGATGACTGACTTCATGTGGTCTCCTAAAGTTCGTTGATCCCTGTTCGGGTGAATGGAAACAGTCAGCTCGGGGAAGTGAAAGAAGGAATGTCTGTATAATGATATGATGTGCATTCTTGCCAGTGCGACGTTTGTTAGGGTCCAGCCTGCAGAAGTAGCATTTGCTTGATAGGAACATAGCAAACTTCATTGCTCACCTGTACCAACCTGTAACATAGCAGTTATAATAAATTTTATAAGTTGAAAAGCAAAAATGTATACACATTACGTAATACATTACATGATATTAGCATATACATGTTTTACTATAATACATTCATATATGACTAAAATGTTGTCAATATCAACTACTTAAACTGTAACACGATATAAAACAAAACAAAAATGTGCTACATAGCGTAATAGACAGAAATAATGTAACTTTTTTAATAGATAAGAAAGTCAAAGAGAGCGCACATTTTACAAATTTTAAGTTCTTTTTTTTGTAGATTTACGTCTGGCAAAAGGTTTTGGGTACATCATCAAAGTTAATTTTGTACAACTCGTTTGCCTCAATTATCAGCAGAGATTTTTTTTTCTGTTTCAGTAAAGGGAAATAGCAAAACCTGTTTTCACCTGCTTGCCAGAAGAACAGGGAGAGTTTCGCCTGAAATGATTTAACATGTACATACATTTCATGTGCAAACAAGCTATTGACCTGAAGTTTGACACTCAGTTCATTCAACTTTTCTATAATGTCAATGGAAAACATGACGTCTGAATTTCACTCTTCATTAACAATGTTAGTAACAAAGTCAAAAAGAAAAACCCTTCATCTCCAGGAACATAAATATTTCTTTCTTGATATTACACACTCGCCTGAATGGTTTGTAGTATACATTATTGTTGAGATATTCAGTATAGTTATTTATTAGTCCTTCACAACACTGTGATGTATGTATTACATCAAATATTATAATCATGGGATCGTCTATTCACTTTTGTCTTAGGTTCGTAAACATAGGCGTAGAAAGCAGATATACGGAATTTTCTCTGGCATTCAGATGTACGGTACCTCAGATGCATCACCATCAATGACCAGTTTTTCACTGTCTTTTATTTATGATTACGAGTCAAAGTTGACTTATAATCCTTCATTCAATGTCACGTCTATAAAGTAGCACTATTCACGATTGTTTTTACTGGCAGACTAAAACTGAAGTGCATTTGTCGCTATGCATTAGTGCGTTACGTATCACAGATATATCCTAAAAAAAATTTAAAAAAAAAAAAACCCTCAAAGAAAAATAGAAATTATTATTAAAAAGGCTGTGTAATAAATATTTTACCCCATGGTTGTCGGGCCAAGCTTTAAAAATGTGCGATCCAATATTACATTTGTGATTTACTAATAAAATGTTGGTTACACGAGGCTAAAGGGACACTATACACATTTGTATTGAGGACTTTTGGTGTCCCCCAAACGCTTGGTGTCCTTGGCACGTGCCTTGTTTGCGTAATAGTTAATCCAGGCCTGTTAGTAGCCAAAAAATGTTTGTTTTTTAGCTGAATTCTTTAAGAATAACATACTCAAATGTTCTATTAATTCACCTGCTTTATATAATCATTGTGGTGAATATTCCATCACATATACTAATAGTAGAAAAGATGTTTTATTTATTTGACATATGTGAACTTACATTACGATGGGTCCAATCAGCACTATCTTAACACAACATCAATGAACAAACTTTCACCCATAAAATCGTCTTCAGTAGTCCTCAGTTGTAAAAACTACACAATAGAAATGTAATTTTAATGAATAAAAAAATAAAATAAAATATTTTTTTTCTATTCACATGTGCGTATTCGAAACAAGACCTGATCTCTTTGTCTTTAATATATTCATTGAGCAATGGAAAAAAAAAAAACCGTACAACTATGACAAGGGAGACTAGCCTTTCACAAATGAGTTTGTAAATATTTAAATAGATTTTCTCCCCTTACATATTTAGTCAAGCATGTATAGGTATGAAAAGATGTTTGGTGTACCATAAGCAGGGAAGGCATTAGGCCAAATTGATCGATGGGCTCCTTATTGCTCCCTTGCATTGCAGGGGCCCCGCAATTTAACTTTATAATAATATTTGTTATTATAAAATTAAGAGAGGCTTCGCAAGCATTTGTTAAATTGGGCCTCACAATTCATAATAAGCTATAATGCTTTATACTTTTATACATATACATAGGCTTACATGATTTCGTGCGGGATCGATTATATCTCGAGCTCAAAGCCGGTTCGAACGTTCTCCCCCTTATTTCTACATTACTCGAAGCCTCTCATTTTTTTCTCGAAATTTTCCTATAGGATGGAAGAGCTCAAAAGCCGTTTGAGTGACGTAGCAGTGCCCTGTCGATCGCGAGGCCTATACAGTTTTAAACTGTCTTTTGCTAAAACTTTTGTCGTGGCTTGACAACCATGGAATTCCTGTATAAGTTATTTGGTAATTATGCCTCAAAGAAAACGATGGACTGCAAGTGGTATCAGCGTTTTTAATCGGTTACGCGACGAGAGATGACGAACATAGTTGACCCAAGTCAATGACGTCGAGGAATGCAATCAACGTCTAACGAGTGACGGGGCTGGCGGATGATTATGAACGTCTCACTTTCACCATGATTGTTAAGATCAACAAAGAAACTGTTCCTCGCAACCTGAAAGAAGATATCTACTACAGCTAAAAATCAGTCCGATGTAGTTGCTTAGTAAATTTTTAATAAATTCAAATACAGGGCGGCAAGAAGTTCATATTATTAAAAACTAAATTATTAATGTTTAATAATTATTTGGAAATATTTCCATCGGATATGGAGCATTAAAACTCTCAAGCTGAGTACTGTAGGATATGAGGCGCACCTAAGGTGGGGAAAGAAGGGACCTAATCCTAAAGTCACCCCGGGTCCCATCTTAAGAGGACCCCTATATAATTTTACATTCAATATTAAGCATATTATCGTATGTAATGGTATTAAATTTCATAAAGCGGGGCCCCCAAAGAGAACAAGTTCCCCGGGCCCCAAAATCCCTAGGTCGGCACTGTACAGTAAGATGACTGTCTTGCACGCGGATTTCGCAGATTAATTTTTTAAATGTAGTGTTTTTTATGATTTTTTTTTTTAAAGTTACTAGACCTAATTGTGGCTATTCTTTTTATAAAGAAAATTATATATAGGCCGATGTCTATATTTCATCTTGACCTCCAACTTCTGGTGTTTAGTGTACGTCAAAACTTTAGTGATATCACATGATACTTGAACATATTAACATGGTGACTGATGACTCATCCATCTTTGAAAATAACTCGACTAGGACGTTAAATATTTGGTTTGTTAAATTAAATATACTTATATTAGAGTAGCCTCAATCATTTAATAAATAGTATTTATTCCCCAAGAGCTCGACATTTACTTTGCTTAACAGTAAGTCATGATGAGAGCCGATCCTGCTCTTCGTGTTTTCCCAATGTAAAATTAAAATATCGTCGAAATGTTTAAATCACAATAATCTTTGCAATTGGGTATGTCTATAATACAAATTTTACATCATATGTTCCGGTTTCCGTCTGTCATCGCGACTTCCGTCTGTCATCGCTACTTCCGTCTGTCATCGCGACTTCCGTCTGTCATCGCTACTTCCGTCTGTCATCCAACATGGCGGCATAAACAATTCAAAGATGGCAGAAACATTTACTGTTTTCTTCTTAACATGCCAGATCCGGCTACCAACTGGCCAGCCGAGTAAGAATTGTCTCCTACATGGCTGCCAGAAATGACATTGGACCAGCCATATGTTTGGTGCCGAGGTGACAAAACACCGTACACTAACATACGGCAGGTAAGATCATGAATGCCTAATGGCAATCACAATGTAATAATGTTTTCGACCGCCTCAATCATTACCAAAGGGCAATAAAGCGATCTTAGGAGAGGTAACACAAAATCATGCCAAAATATTTTTTTTTTTTATTTTTTAAATAATTTTTTTTTTTTTTTTTAACGCCGCCATTGCCAGCATGGTAGGGTGTAGTGTGCCTACCACACTAGCACTGTTGACGGCGCTGATGCACGTCTTCCATGCCTACAGAGCGGCGGGGTGAATGTGCCCGCTATCATCTGCAGGGATGGCAGAAAGATGGGTTTTAATCCTTGCCCAGACTGGCCAGACCAGCAGGGTGTGTGTACTGCCGATCGGCCAGAATGGCAAGGAACGGGGTTTTTCCTGCCACTCGGACAGAAGGGAGGGTGTAGTGTGCCTGTACCCTCAGCCCAAAATGGAAGGCTGCGCAGGTGTGCTTGAGTGGGACAGAGTGGAAGGGTGTTGTGTGCCGACCACATCCGTCACCACCGCCAGCTGTGAATACTGCGGTCTCGGATAGTCCTCACTGACCACAGTACCACCACCCTCGCAAGTAATGGGTTTTTTCCTGACTAGAGAACCCCTATGATCCATCCCCCGTGGATCATGGTATGTCTCTCAGTCAAGGAAGGAGAGTTCACAAAATATCATGCCAAAATATTTTGTAATACTCTCCGAAAGAAATTTCATACCGAAAAGTTGTTTCATAGGGTAATGTATATCTCACAGTATCGTAATAAATCTATGGTGTTCAGTTTGTTATTAAATGAGAAGCTATCATAAAAGAAATATTTACAGAAATCGTTCAATTAATATTCTGTGTTATGTTCTACAATTTAAATTTTAAACAAAATTATGAATACCTCAATATAATGTAATATTTATATTTATTAATTGTTTTTATTTCTAAAATATGTCTATTTCTAATGTACAATTATTTCCCTTTATTACTAACTATAACTAAAAATACGTCACATTTTTTTTTCCATTTTTTGACTATTACGTCACATGAATGAATTGAATAAGGGTTGAGTTTGAGTAGCGCCGTACACAACGTTTACAATGCAAACTAACCCGTTTATGATGGGGGCTTCACACAGAGGGTGTATGGAGGGGGCCCAGTTTGAGGAGGGCCCCCAAAATATTTTTTAAACTAAATATTAAGTACATTATCTCATGTCAAAATGTAGTGGCTCCCAAAGATACCTAAAATCCCTTGGTTCGGCATTGGCTTCCCAGAACTATAATGTTGAAAGCTTTGATATGTCTTTCTTTTTTAAGAGGCCTAATGTTTTCTGCGTCTGCGGCCTTAACTGGATTGATGGAATATTTTTTTAATTGAAGGTCAGATAAAAGCTACACAACGATTATATCTTTCCGGGCCCCAGCTTGAGGGTTGCCCCAAAATATTGTTTACATTAAATATTAATTTCATTATCTCATGTCATGGTGTCGAATGTCAAAATGCAGAGGCCTCTAAAGAGGCCAGGCCCACATGGCCCAATAATCCATAGGTTAGACACTGCCGGGTTGGCAGTATTATCTTAGTATATTCTCAGTACGATATGTTGTGCTATACTACAATGTGTATAACAGTAAGTAAAACCACCTGCTAAACATGTAGTGTTCTGCTTAAATTACAGGCACTCACTCACGTCTTTTTTTTTTTTTTTAAATAAGCCATATTGAACATCATAAAACATAACATGAAGAAAGGAAACCATTAAAATATTATGAAGGAATTAAGATTTATCAATGATAAGGTTTTGTGTGCGCAAATTATGTAGGTTATAGCTGGATGTTAGATTCAACGTTTAATAGTCGGGGGGTTTTTTGTTAAGCTTCTGAGCCCATAATGAGGATTATTCTCTTGGGAATGAGATTTAAGTATTATCGCAGCTTAACGGGGGCCCCAGAAAATCTTTTTTTACATTAAATAGTACGTACATTATCTCATGTCAACATGCAGGGGCCCCCGAACAGGACAAACTCCAAATCCCTATGTTCGGCACTGGCTTCACAGAACTATAATGTTTAAAGCTTTGATATTTCCTGTTTTTTAAAAGGCCTGATATTTTCTGCGTCTGCGGCCTCAATTGCATTGATGGAATACTATGTTTTTAATTGAAGGTCAGCTAAAAGCTACACAACGATTCTTTCTTCTCGGGACCAAGCTTGAGAAGCGTCAAAAAATTATTATCTCATGTCAAAATGCAGAAACAGCCCCCATAGAGGCCAAGCCCACCGGGCCCCAAAATCCTTAGGTTCTGCACTGCCGGGTTGGCAATATTTTCATAGCTAATTGTACTTTGCTACAATGTGTATAACAGTAAATAAACCACCTGCTAAACATGTAGCGTTTCGCTTAACACAAGCACTCACTCACGTCTCTCTTTTTTTTATATACGCCATTTTGAACATCATAAAACATTAAATGAATAACTGTTTGGAAAGGAGTCCATTAAAATATTATCAAGGAATTATGATTTTAAGACTTGTTGTTTATGATTACCCATAGTGAGGATTATTTTCTTTGGGAGGAACTATTTAACATATGAACTTTATTTGATGTATTATTAGGTGTCTCAAATGTATTTTGGCTACAATAATCTCTTCATGTCCTTGGGGCCACTGCAAGTATATAGACTGATTGTTAACGCGCTAAAATATATATCACCATTTTCAACTCCAACTGTGTGCCTATTTGCCGGTCCGGGTACCGGGCCTTTGATAACTAGTGTCCTATCCCTTGTAAGTGCTTGCAGGGTCTGGCATCCAAAAATAGATTTGATGCAATCATACCCATGATGCAATCACCCCAGTAAAATGGGAAATCCAAAAATAGATTTGATGCAATCAACCCAGTGATGCAATTACACATGATGCAATATGAGGGGGTGATATTTCCTATAAATAGGGAAGTTACCACGGTTGAGGGAGGAGGAGACACACACACAAGAGAGAGAGAGAGAATAGAGACCCATGAAGGGGATACTAGATATAACACGTGGACTTAGTGGACAGTGCAGTTGAGAGTTATAATAGTTATAGACTCGTGTACTGGTTTATAGTGATAGCAGTTACTTGTGATTTATTGCCACATCTCTCATCTAATATTGATCTTAGTATTTATCGTGTGTGTTGAATTATAGAATTATACATGTGATTTATTGATTCATCTTCTCAAGTGTTTATATTGAATTATCATATTCTCATCTGTATATATCATGCATTAAAAAGTTCAGTTAATTCTTTTACAATACAAGGAGTTGTGTCGTCTGATTTAATAAGAGTACAAGTGGGATACGACAACTAGTAAAGTAACAAAAAATACACTTTCTCGGTGTATTATGTTACTATTTGTATATATTTTATTCCATGATTCCTTTTCCCTTCAGATGCCTCCCACTTATGGTTACATAAAATAAGCTTAACCCTTTATAGCCCTTCAGCAATCGTTTAACTTTGGTACAGATAGGTCAAAAAAATTCCATTGTCGGACCTTCTATGGCAGTGGTCCCCAAACCCCTGGGCTGTGCCGGTCCGTGGAAAGAATGTTACTGGGCCGTCCAATAAACGTTAAATTATTTCCTTTCGATTTATGTTTATCGTGATTGTGCAACATTCCAAGAACAAGAAAAATTCAACGCTGATCGGTCCGTGGCGAGAAAAAGTTGGGGACAAGGGACTTTCCTTAGTTAGTTGTCAGTCAACCAATGTTCATGTTATCAATCAGCACACAATTGTTCATTGCTAGTGAATGAGATTTATACTTATAGTTTAATACTTTTTATGACTTTGTAAAATTAAAAGTGTAAAAGTATATTGTAAATCAAATAACATAACCTTCTTTTGAGATATATAAAAGATATCAAAGCTAAATGTAAATATCTTGTTACATCTTACTGTTAGGGGGAGAAAAACAAAGCGTTAAAACTAAGTGAGTGAATGTTTCTATTTACTTAACTGACTCAATATAAAATGTCAAAAATACCCATATACAGATACAATTGTGTGGATTATTTCCCTTGCATTATATTTGTCGTTGAGGAAGAAAATACTGCGCGATGTTGCCTAACAACCACAAAGTGGGTCAAAACACGCTGTGCATTTATTAATGTTGAAATTAGGAAGTTCTTATCAAACAGGAACCTAAATGCTATTTTTAAACTGAAACGTACTCTGTTGTATAGTGTTGCTATTCAAACTAATGACATCTTACTTCTGCGTATCTTCAAACTAAACTTCAACAATAATTTATTTGTGTTAAGTTATACTAATAATAACATATTACTAAAAGATATACTGTCACAGCTATAATTAAAAATAGTTAGTAACTCATTTTGAACTTTTTGGAAAAGAAATATAAAAAAAGAAAAAAAAATATGTAATTAATAAAAAGAAAACATATTTTATCACTCCCATTCTCTTCTGAATAAAAATGAAAATATTGCGCTTGCTGTTTAAATACTAACAAGGAAATAAACATAAATCTCTCTTTAAGGACAGACGACAAACCAATTTTATCAGCGTTTTTTTTTTGTATTACAATGATTAATGGATAATAAAAAAAAAATCTCAACGATGAGATTCAAGATACATGAAGACCACCATACTTTAAATATATAAACATAACAAACACACATATAAACAAGATTGATTGCCGACATGTTATAACATGACCGAAGTTGTGTTGTTGTTGTGTCTCAATCTCGATAGTTACGTCCTTGACCTAAAGTTGATGTCAGCAAACAGCCACGCCTTAAAAAAATATTCCCTTTTCCCAATGTCATTGTTGTCTAAAATGTATAGATGTATTTTTTTTAAATTAAATTTGTTGGTAAGTAATTATTTATAAATTAGATGGAAAAGTGTTCATCTTCATTCGTTGCATTTCATCTAATACAAAATACTTTCACAAAAACAGAAAAAAATAGCATGAATTATTTCTCTTAGATTTCACTACAATCAACTTCCTGGTAAAATGTAAATCAAGTATCCTGGTCCTACTATTTGTAGATAAAGTGTAGTCTGACAGTATAGAATATATATACATGACAGTGATATTGGAATGAGGAAGTAAATAGGTTCAAACTGGTAATACCAGACTGATCATAAGTTTATCTAAGTTAATATTTTTTAAACGATTCCTTACACGTGTCTATAGTTATAATTATAGAACAAAGACTGTTAATAAAAAAATATTCCTATGGACAGGCCTTCTACTCGATATTTGAACCCTTTCAGTATTAACTGTTATAACATTTCAAATGCTTTTGGCTATTCTTTTTTTTTTACTGAGCCTATACATAGATCTATAAAACATTTTTTTTTAAATACTCAACTTGTCTTTGACATATAACTGAATGTTGACAAGTATTATTTGTGCCAGAGACTTACAGCTTTATTTACATTCCGCAATGTGCGAAATTATGATTAATGTCGCCCTAAAAGATGTAGGAAATTAATACTTTGACCACTTCATCTAAGTGTATCAGTGACTACATCTTTAATAAAAGACGAATATTGCAGAAATAAATAGCCAATATGATAAACTTAGGTCAGGGGTGGGCAAACTACGGCCCGCGGGCCGCATAAGGCCCGCCCGAGTATTTTATGCGGCCGAACGCATGTACTTGTTGCGATCATATATCGATGTTTTTTTTCCCCTTAGTTTAGAACTTTCGCTATATTTTTGAAATTTTATTCCGACTATTTGATTTAAATATAGAAATATTAAAACGGTTTTATAGCTCCAGATAATTATTGGTAATTACTAGCCATTAATTTTAACATCCTTATTCGAAACTGTTTTCCTTATCAAACGGGAGAGGCTTTTGTTTACAATTTACCTTTTGAAAGGTTTTGAAAAGATAAGAGATTATTTGATTCACCAACTTTGAGATGCAAGCAAAGACTTTTTGTTGTACAGAGAGTACAGAGCTTTGACGAAAGTATCAGATACAGCACAATTGTTTGTATTTATACGGAGAATAAACACTCGTTTTGAGCTTACTAAGTGTTGAGCCACTCAAATACACAACCACAGGTCAGGATTTATTCATTGCTAATGAGACCTGTGTTGAAATAAGTGGGTTGGTGTAGAACAAGTTGGCAAGTGTAAGAACTGAAGAAGCGCATGTTTATCTAGAAAAACGTAGGTCTGGTGAAGTTGATGATTAATAAACATGTGTACATGTTCTCATTAGAATATCATTGCAGCGAAATAGAGACGGAATTCGCAATGCCTTTAGATACCGGAATTTCGTGTTGGTGGATTCAGACATTTAAGCTTTGGAAACTTAAACATTCTGATATAAACTACCATAGCAGTTTCCACTTGCTGCGTCTGGGCAAACCATTCAGGCGAGTGTGGAATATCAAGAAAGAAATATTTATGTTCCTGGAGATGAAGGTTTTTCTTTTTGACTTTGTTACTAACATTGTTAATGAAGAGTGAAATTCAGACGTCATGTTTGCCATTGACATTATAGAAAAGTTGAATGAACTGAATGTCAAAATTCAGGGCAATAGCTTGTTTGCACATGAAATGTATGTTCATGTTAAATCATTTCAGGCAAAACTCTCCTTGTTCTTCTGGCAAGCAGGTGAAAACAGGTTTTGCTTTTTCCCTTTGTTGAAAAAAAAAGTTCTGCTGAAATGGCTATCAAGTACAAGGCTCAATTGGATGCCTTGGTTGTGGAATTTAAAAGGAGGTTCAAAAACTTCAAGAACCTGGAACCACTCTTCAATATCCTTAGTTTGCTATTTAGTGCATAAGCTGAGACAGTCCCAGAGGATATAGGCCTACGGTTAAAGCTGCTTGACCTACTAGTAAGTTATGACCTGAATAGGTTCAGGTCAGTTTTTCTTCTGGAGTTTTATGGATGTTTGCCAGCCGCGCCATTTCCATACCTAAAACACTCTGCTGCCAAGCTTTCGTCAATATCTGGGTCCACATACATTTGTGAGCAAACGTTTTCTTGTATAAAATTAAGCAAGTCTAATAACAGATCGATGTTGACTAACTGCAATTTAAATGCAATCATGCGAATAACAACCAGTAAACTGATTCCACAGTTCAAGAACATTATCCGAAATGGTGAACAGTTACATACTTTTCATTAATTGTATTTATATTCTGTGGTCAGCTTGTATGTACATTAAGTTTCATCTACTTCATAAATTTATGACCGGTAACAAAAAACGTTTGTTGAAATAATTTTGAATAGTAAAGTCTTATTACCAAATTAGCATATGTAATACAGTGTGAATGTGAAATAAAGTGACAAGTACATGTTTATTACCACTGATTTATATTTTCATACGTTGTTAATTGTTATTGAAGTAGACAAAATATTTAAGCGGCCCGCCGATAACAATCAAGTTTTCAATGTGGCCCTCCGTTGAAAAAGTTTGCCCACCTCTGACTTAGGTTAGTCATGGTGTCATAGATGTCTCATGAAAATGAATAAAACAGAATATTCAACAGCAATATTACGTTTAATGCAGAAACTATTAATTATAAATGATTAAAACCATTGTTATATATATGTATATATATATATATATATATATATATATATATATATATATTCATGTGTTTGATAATTAAAATACACAGTTATCTCCGCTGCACCATATTTAGCTTTATTAGATCAGAGGTTTTTAACCTGTGGTCCGCGGACCCCCAGGGGTCCGCGAGGAGCTTCAAAGGGGTCCGTGGGCAAGTCAAGGAAAGTAGTGATTTTTCTTGTAAAAAGTATTACCTAGCTTAGTTGATTGGTTAGCTTTTAGCTAAACAAAAAATTCTAGCTGTGCAAATGTTTCAGGCACAGACAACAATGTGCAGAATTGAAAACTATTTTTTATCCCTGGGAGATCTGAGTCAACGGGACTAAGCTTTTGTTGGTCATTTGTTTATTAATATTTTTATAAGTAAACTGTCCAAGCCTAGTAGCAAGGATAAATTTGTGAAGTGGAAAAGTGACCATAACCTGGAAGATTCTGATGATCAAGCAACCAAAGACGATCGAAAAAGAAAACGGTGCAAGTATAATCCAGAGTATATACCATTTGGCTTCCCCACAGTGGGGACCGATGTTGGCCAACATCTTTGTGTCGTGTGTTTGCAAACATTATCGAACGATGCGATGAAGCCTGCGAAACTGAGGCGCCATTTGACCACAATGCATTCGAAACTTGCGAAGGAATACTTTGAGAGGCAGAAAGAGCTCTATTTGAAACCGAAGAAGGCCATACTGATGGTCAGAACTATTGCTGGAATCAAGAAAGTACTTCGAGCGTTGTAATTTGGTTGGTATTATTACATAGCTATTCCAAAAACTTCTTACACAATTGTGGCAGAAGATCTAATTAACACCTGGCAACAGTCGACACGCTTTTGCGAAGTTGCTCTAGGAAAGCGACCACAGTCAAAAACTAAGAAAGCCATTCCGACTGTCTGGATAATACAGTGTCTGAGGATGTTCGCTGCCAACTGATTGCAGGTCTTCAACATATCAGATTCGCAATTCAGCTTCACGAAAGTACAAACATTGCGAATGCAGCCAATTGTTGGTTTACGTTCGATTCTGCTGGGAAGGTGAAGTTGTGTTATGCAAGACGCTGCCGGCGTGCACAACCGGTGAAGAACTTTTCCGTGTACTTGATGCATTTTTTGAAGAATCAGGACTGGCCTGGATACAATGTGTTGGCATGTGCACGGACGGAGCTGCTGCGATGACTGGTCATAAGTCTGGTTTAGTCGCACGAAAGAAACAAGCAGCGCCTCACATAGTGTCAACCCACTGCGTAATTCACAGCGATGCATTGGCGACAAAGAACATGAATGAAGATCTTGCTGACGCGTTTTCCACATGTATTACAATTGTTACCTTCATCAAAGCCAAGCCACTCAATAAACATTTGTTTGAAAACATGTGCCGCGAAATAAAAGCCGAACACAAGCATTTATTGCTATACATGGAAGTCCAGTGGCTATCACGCGGTCGCGTTGTTCAGCATGTTTATGAATTACGAGACGAGCTGCTCATTTTTCTAAACCAGCATATTGAATCGATGGCACACTTCTTTACAGACGAGACATGGGCTGCCAGAATAGCTTATCCTGCAGACATTTTTAACATTTTGAAAGGTTTAAATCTGTCATTGCAAAGACCTGAAAACAAAGTCGATGCCTTCCATAAAAATCTTTGTATATGGAGAAGGTGTGAAGAAGGCACCTATGATATGTTTTGAACCACCTACAGTAGCTGTCGTATTACTTTCATCTGTATATTGGCGACGACAATATCAGCGTATTTGATTGGATTCGAAATTAGTTTGAATGCGAGCTGTTTTAACTGGTCGTGAGCAAGAACAGTTGATCAAATTGTCGTCTGACAGGACACTGCGCTTGCAGTTCAGCAGACTGCCACTGTTGTCGTTCTAGCTGCTGTCAGACAAAGCCATCAATGTCCTGCTACCATTTTCTACGACGGACTTGTGCGAAAATGCATTCTCTGCTGTTACTGCGATGAAGACCAAGTACAGGTCCAGACTGGACATTGAACATGAAATACGCATATGTTTATCTGGCAAATCACAATGTTTAGACAAACGCTGTAGTGTAAAAGAGGCACAGCCTTACCATTACACAGGAAACTGTGTAACAGACATACCAGTGGAATAAATACTCGGTGATTGTTTCATTTTTTGGATAGATAGAAATTTAGGTATGTGAAATGATTTTTACATGTTGTGCTAGGCCTACTGTTTAGCAGAATTTAAGTAGATTGCATCCACAAACTTTAAAGACATATTCTGCCCAAACCATTAGTACGAAAAGTTGAGGCCAGGACGCCTTGGGCTATGGGGGTCCGCCATCCGAACTTTGAATGTCTGTGGGGTCCGCAGCATAAAAATGGTTGAAAACCTCTGTACTAGATAATGTCACCAACCTGCTGCAATGTAGGTCAAACTTCTAGCGTAGCACGCAGTGTAAGCGTTATAGTATTACTTAAAAAAAAAAGACCTTGTCCTTGGCTACGAAGAGCAGAATTCAAAAGAATGTTAAGTACGTTGACCTACATTTCGTGTGTTGGTGTAAGACGTGTAGCAATGGATTAAAAAAAAATCAATTCCCATGTATATCTTGCTTTAAACTATCCAGTTCTTTTTTATGTCAAGTTGTCAACTCCTGTGTGGAGGCGGTTGACGATGTTAGATTGATTTGTTTGGGTGGGGGGGGGGGGGAGGAGAAGGGGAATCAACCACTCGACTTCTCTGTTTATTATATTTGTGCACGAAACCATTAGTTTATTATTCTTGTACCTGCTGTACCAATAAGAACTTTTGCATAATTCTAATTTGAAGTCTATTTATTAATACTATGAACCAAAAGAACAATTTATCATTTTTGTTTATTTTACAACATGAAGTATAAATTACATGAAAAAGTACGTTTCCATACATGGGATTCTAGTCTAGGCAGTCAGCGTACAATCCTACTCATTAACACGTGCTTTTTTATTTTTCTTGAAATGTTAAACATTACTAGATTATTCTAAACTAATCATTACTTTTTAATAATTTAGACTTTTAAGTCTCATATTTAAAATTACAGCAACTATTTAAAACTGTTTATTTTCTTGAAACAGCTTCGATTCAAAGTTCCGGCCCTGGTCCGAAAGGAGCTCCTTTGGGTCTCTCACAGTCATCTGCATCGATCCCAAACATCAGGGGTGGGCAAACAACGGCCCATGGGCCGCATGCGGCCCGTCAGACTAAACTATGCGGTCCTTATGCATGTATTTGTTGCGATTCGATGTCGATGTTAATTTACTTTGTTTGGAATTTTTCGCTATATTTTTTTGAAATTTCATTCCGACTATGTGAAACAAATCTAGGGATATTAAATCGGTTATATGGCTCCAGAATATTAGTGATTACTAGCTATTAAATGTTACCATCCCTATTCGAAAATGTTTTTTCCACTCAACCTGAACAGACTTTTGTATACAATATAAGTTTTGAAAGGTTTTTTAAAAATTGTAATTTAAAAGCGAATAGATTACGATTCAACCATGAGTGCTGCCGAAAAAAAGGATTGGGGACAAATGTTGTGGTTTTATTGTGTAATAGACTGTGAATGTGAAATAAAATGACAAATACATTGTTTTTATCATTTATTTATATTTTCTACGTTGCAAATTTTAATTGAAGTAGGCCCGCAGAAAACAATCAATTTCCAATGCGGCCCTCCTTAAAAAAAGTTTGTCCACCCCTGCCGTACGTTGTTTCTAGACTACTGAATGACCTGCCGGAATATCTGGGTTGTAAAAGCCTAATATGCTGACAATTTGGAGGTCAGTAAAACCGGAAAGAGCTCCCCAAAACTTAAGAGGGCACTCCAGAATGATCTGATAATGTCAGCTTATATATGATGATTATAATCTGCCCACAGGTCATCTATTCGCTTTTCTATATGGGCACGAGTATCCGAAAGGAGACGCTAAAACTGGAAATAGAGGGAATATTTTATATCTCGAACCAAAGCTAAAGTACATGGGAGTCACACTTGACAAGAAGTTAATCATCTACACAAATGTGTTAAAGATGTCCCGCAGCACCTCCACTACATTAAATGCACTTAAAAAATAACACTTTGAGAGCACTACTGATGGGCTGGAGCGGATGATACATAGACACTGTGAATTGGCTCAGTAGAGTAACCTATAAATTACACCTGGTTTATAAGTCTGTGGGAACCGATGATAAGACTTTCCATGTAGAACAGAGCAAGGCTCTCCGACTGATCACATACACTTTGCGAATGACCCCTATAGAGTTGGTCGAAATGATGGCAAACGTGACAACACTAGCGCCGAAGTCGTTCAACACTCAAGCACTATCCTTGGGTACGGACAAGATGTCATTTGAGGATGCATGTGCCAATATCTGAAACTTTAAGCGAACTCTGTGGTTCTCGAGTTGGGACGATGGGGTGACGAGCGGAAATGTCCGCAGTCAGATGGAGCAGGCGTCCAAAAAATGGTCCATGGTGGGGGCTCAAGAGTTTCGAGCAGGAACTAATAACCCAATGGGAATTGCCTTTTAGGTTCGTATTTTTGGAGGTTGAGACCCAATGTTATCCCCGTTTACGACACTGCAGAAAGGTTGATGAGCATGTGCTATTCGAGTTCCCCGCGCTGACAGAACACAAGGTGGAACAGACGGGTAGCTAGCAAGCGAGTGACCTTTATCGCTGTTCCTATATGTTGGTGGAAACATTAAGTTTGATTTCACGAGCTATAAAACACAGTCTGAGCCCGCAGTTTTCATTTAGAGAGAAAAAAAAGGAGAGCTATTTAGTGAGACACAGTTACGTTTTTACATTTCATCTTTCCAAAAGGCAATTAAAATATGTAAAAAAAAATATTACCTTAGCGTAATAATATGAGTTATCATTTTCTCCATCTGTGAAACCTAACAATTAAAAAAGTGTAATAAAATTTCCTATTTTGATGTAGTCAACTTAAATTACTAGCACAATTCCTATTTTTTTTTTAAATAAAATAAATGATCTGGTGAATCCCTACCCTTCCTACTACCAAACCACCTACCCCGACCACTAATACATCCAATACATTACACCAATCAATCCCTTCTTGAGACCCCCTACTGTTCCAACCTTAAAACTATACTCTTCTTTACACCATCATCTCCTCCTCAGTCATCATATTCCTGTTTTCCATCACCACTCCTTCCAAACATTCATCCTTCTATTAACCCTTAAATCTTTGTATTAATTACAAAATTCATCAGATATTAAATTGGAAACAGATGCAGAGATGGACCGACCACTACTTGGAGCTGTACGCAACACAGAACACCGTAACTCATGCCGCTCTTGGCGCTATCCAAGATCTGCCGGTCATGGAGGAGCTAGACACCCCACCCACCGTGGATGAACTAAGCAAAGACACAGGCCCGTAGCCAGAGGGGGGCTAGGGGGGCTGAGCCCCCCGTGCATGACCTGAGCCCCCCCCCGTGCATGATTTGAGCTTTTTGACAAAATTTTAATAATAACGGCTATAAAACATCAATCATTTTGTTTAATAGATCAATAATGATAAAAACTTAAAAGTTTATATTTTGGCAATCAATCAGGCTATTTATATAAACTTACATATATAGCTTATCTAATTTTTGGGCATAAAAGATTGAATCTTATTGAAGTTCACTTCTGGGTATTTTGGGAAGCTTTGGCATTTGGTGCTTCAACAGCCGTGTGTGAGAACAGTTTCTCAACCCTCACACGAATTCTCACCCCATATCGCAGATCAATGTTACAAAAGCGTCTAAGCAATCTTTTCCTGCTTGCATTTGAAAAAGATTTAACAGACAATCTGAATGCTGAAGCATTTTTAGGTAAATTCAGTGCTAAACCCAGGCCCGTAGCTAGGTCAAAGTAAGCAGGGAGGCACCAATACCCAACAAGGGGGCACCTTTACTTTTTCTTTATTTTTTCCTCTTTTTCTTCTTTTTTAAGTGGGGGGGGGGCACTCCACACCTAGCGGGGAGGGGGGGCACGGCCCTCCAGTGCCCCCTTGGATACGGGGCTGGCTAAACCACGAAGTTTGCAAATTTGACACGTATAATAATATAAGTTCGCAACAAGTGCCGACGAGTGGGGGGTGGGGGGAATGCCCAGGGGCCCGGTGAGTTTTAGGGACCCGGACTGAGCTGGCCAATCAACTTTTGAAAATATTAATATCAGCCCAGGGGCCCGAAATTTCTGTCGATTGGCCTGTTCGCAACTTTGTAATAGTTTAATATATTTGATATCTTCTGAGGACAGCTAGCAACTTAAATAAGTTAATAAAATAACATTGACTTCTGACTTCATTTTTATACATATGTATAATAAAATAATAAAGTACAAACTCCGTGATTTATGAGTGATGTTATTTAATTTGCAAATTTACTTTTTAGCAGAATTAATTTTATTTTAAATTGAATAATTACGACTGTTTTTGTTGATAGATCTGTTCTTTGTTTTCAATATTTTAGAAGAAATATCACACAGATAGCTAAGCTTTATTCATGCATCTTTGTCGTTCTTCCCGGGTTGTACGTTAAACAAACAGTATAATAATATAAATCAGGAATCTATTATGTAACAATTGTGTAGCAGAACAAATGGTCAATATATTTATAACAGGAATCAGAAATTGCTCAGCCTCACTCATTTTTTATCATTAAAACTCTTTACTATTTAAATTATTTTTAACAAAACTGCAACATGCCATGCATTATTGAAACGTAGTTAAAATTATATATTTCTAATTAATAGCTAAACTATCGGTACTAAAATGCACCATTCCAGATATGGAACTGCAAAAAATTTCTTGGGGAGGAGACTCACTGAGATCCCCTCCCCAAACCCCTCCTCTCCATTCGCAAGCTTTCGGCGCTTCGCGCCTACATTTTCGCCCCCCCCCCCCGTTATCGCAAGTTTGGGTAATACATCATTAAATTATCGAAATATTTTTTGTTCTAAGACCAATTTTTAACAATGAAAACAGTTTTGCCCCCCCCCACCGGGGTCTATGTTTTGCCCCCCCCCCGGGTCAATTTTCTGCCCCCCCCCCCCCGTCAAAGTTGTCTAGATCCGCCCCGATCATTTCTTCGGCGCAACCCCCCTACCAAAAAAAATTTCTTCGCGCCCCCCCCCCCGAAAATGTCTTCGGCCCCCCCAATCCAATATTCCTGGCTACGGGCCTGCAAAGACATCGACTGCCTTGCCAACGGGAAGGCACCTGGTAGCGATGGAATCCCACCAGAAGTCCTGAAGAGCGGAAACCAACACTGCTAAAGCCATTGCACGATCTCCTATGTCGCCAATGGGAACAGGGCTACATCCCCCAAGAGGGATGCCAAAAGTATCACGCTGTACAAGAACAAAGGGGAACGGAGCGACTTAATAACTACCGGGGCATCTCACTCCTCAGCATCGTCGGCAAAGCATTCGCCCGCGTCGCTCAAACGCGCCCGCAGGCCCTCGCCTCCCGAGTATATCCAGAGTCACAGTGTGGTTACGTCTCTAGGGCTGGCCGATCAACAGTGGACATGATCTTCTTACTACGCGAACTGCAAGAGAAGTGTCAGGAACAGCAGGTGCCACTCTACCACGCCTTCATCGACCTCACAAAAGCATTTGATCTGGTAAGTCGAAACGGACTCTTCAGTTTGCTGCAAAAGATTGGCTGCCCCCCCCCCCCACGACTGCTTACAGTGGTCGTGTCCTTCCACGACAACATGCATAGCACGGTTTGTTAGAACGGCGCAATCTCCGAGGCCTTCCCAGTCAGCAGCGGAGTAAAACAGGGCTGTGTTCTTGCACCTACACTCTTCGGCAACTTCTTTTCCATGCTTCTCCATTACGCCATCAAGGATTGCAGCGATGATGTTTACATCCATACAAAGTCCGATGGCAAACTCTATAACATAGCCCGAATCCGAGCAAATATCAAAGTCACAAAGGTACTAATTCGCGAGTTGCTCTTTGCTGATGACGCAGCCTTGACACCACACACCGAAGACGGACTGCAGCAGCTTGTCACCCACCTTTCGCACGCGTGTAAGGAGTTTGGACTGACTATCAGCCTGAAAAACACTAATGTCAAGGCACAGGGTAAGATACCACCCCCCCCCAAAAAAAAAAACATTGACATAGATGGGTACACCCTGGAGTGGCCTAGAGATTGTCAATAACTTCACCTACCTTGGTTCCACCATCTTCAGCTCGCTATCCATAGACCGGAGAGCAACTGCAGAATCGCTAGGGCAGCCACAGCCTTGGCGAGACTAAACCAACGTGTGTGGAATAACCCCAGCCTCACAGAGAATACCAGACTGCGCGTTTACCAGGCTTGCATACTCAGCACCCTCCTCTATGGATGCTAGACGTGGACCACTTACGCGAGGCACGAAAGGAAACTTAACAACATCCACATGAGGTGCCTGCGACGTATACTGCAGATCCAGTGGCAAGACAAGATCCCCAACACTGGGGTGCTGGAGAGGGTCAACATAAGCAGCTTGTTTGCAGTTCTCAGCGAGAGACGCCTCAGATGGCTCGGCCATATCAAGAAAATGGACGCAGGCCGCATCCCGAAGGACCTACTCTATGGCGAGCTAGTTACAGGCCAGAGGAAAACAGGGCGTCCTAAAATGCGCTTCAAAGATACCTGCAAATAGGACATGAAACAGTGCTCCGTCAACCCTAACTCTTGGGAGTGTCAAGCAGTCGACCGTCAGGCCTGGAGGCTCGCAATCCGGCAGGGTTCATCGCGCGCAGAGGCTGAGCGACACGAAAATACCGCCCTGAAAAGATCAAGGCGGAAGCAGCAAAAACAACAGCTACAACAACCATCCACTTTCAAATGTGACAAGTGAGACAGGGATTGCCTCTCCCGAGTCGGACTGCACAGCCATTCTCGGCGTTGCTTGTAGACTGACAAATTAGCTACACCATATTCTCTCGAGACGGACGGATGCCGCCGAAGAAATTGAAAAACTTTGGTCACAACAAGAAAGGCGAGATTAAAAAGTATTATATCGAACTCTGTGCGTCTCAGCACTGTTGGTTAACGATATATTTTCAATGACACGAACATTTACATCTCTACAATTGAGGGGACAACTACGAACGACAACGCCAATAGCAACAAGCACAGTGGCCTAAACAACAGTGCATCACAATCCTCGATGACTGCGGCCCATACAATAGTGCAACATACAACAGTACTTCATACGTCCTTCGGCCTATACAAATGGACACCATACGTCCTCGGTAGTTGAACCTATACAACTGTACTAAACAATTTCTCGGTGACTACAGCCTATACAAGAATACAGTACAAGTCATCGATGAATGCGTCATGTATGTTTTTTTTTCTCTGCTATTGCATTCATTTATTCATTGCTTAAGAAGATCTTCCCAGATAAAGCATAACGCTATATAGACAGGTGACTTATTATAGCCAGACACTTTCTGACATTTGTTTCGGCATCGAGCAGTAAAAAAAAAAACGCCTGCGGTATCAAATAAAGAAATTAGCATCTCAAGCATCTTGCTCTTATGTGGTTTATTACACTGACAACTAGGTCAATAACATGCTTGATATTCAACGCAACTTTACACAGACTTTCATGATGTATGACACAGTGGAGAGATAAAAGTGTATAGTTATGATATTCTTCTTTAATTTTATTATTCATCAACTTCAATAGACCTACGTTTTTTCCCAGATAAAGCACGTGTTCCATCGGTTGTTACACTTGCCATCTTGTTCCACACCAACCTCCTTCTTTCAACATGGATTTCAACAGCATTGAATAAGTCCTGGCCTATGGTTGTGTGTGTCTTTGAGTGTCTCAACAATAATTAAGCTCAAAACGAGTGTTTACAACCCGTATAAATACAAACAATTGTGTTGTATCTAATACTTTCGTCCAATGCAAGATAGTAACATAAAAAAATCTTTGCTTGCATCTCGAAGTTGGTGAATCAAGTAGTCTTTTATCTTTTCAACAAGCCTGACTACAGTTCTTGATAAAGAAATTTTGTCACATTTTGTTTCTGTTATGGACATATAATGCTTGCTACTTCATTATATTATTAGCCAACTCCTGGCATTTATTTTTCTGTCATCGTTCGTTAAATTGTGCCCGAAATCGAAATGTTTTGTTTGGTGGTGTCATTCTAGTTGTACTCCTTAATGACGCTTAAACACGTTTGGCACAGCAAGCAGACAACTTTGCTCCAAATCCTGCTGAATCAGTATTTAGCAGTCCATTCGGTATTAAAAACACGACATTCTAAACAAAGAAGAAAACACCGATATAGGATCGCAACATGTACATACATTCGGGCCGCATAATATCATCTGGAGGGCCGCATGCGGCTCGCGGGCCGTAATTTTGCCCACCCCTGAACTAACCAAACCAAAACACCATTAGGTAAAGATAAGGGAGCTTATTTATCTCATCCGTTACGTTTAATTCTATCAATTTTAAAATCAAAACAAAATATTTTTACAAAAGAACTATTTTATTATGCCATTTTGCAGCACGAAGGCAAGATACAGCACCCATTTGGAAATGACGTCATAGAGGATTTTTTTTTAATGTTTGAGAGTTGGTAACCTTGTAAGTCAAGTCGTGTAGATAATTTGAGAAGTTTAGCAGTTAACTCGTGGAGTGTAGTTAGACACGTCGTAAAATTCTGGGAGCCAATGCATAATAGATTTGAGTTGCTAATTTTCGAGCTCTTGGTACAGATCAGAGATAGGTTTCAGGTTCAAGTTTTACTGGGACGTTACCTAAAACACACATTAGATAGATGAAAGCATGATAAATATTTAGACTCACAGCCACAGTATTGGGACTATATATGTCTATTGTCTACGTCCTTCACAAAATCATCCTGCCAGCATGTTGATGTTCTGGACAGTTTTCAAGTATCCGGGGGGGGGGGGGCTATAATGACGATGAAGAGTGGGAGAAAGACGTCTTGTTCACCATTAACATTATAGAGAATTAGAATGAACTGAGTGTCAAACTTCAGGTCAATAGCTTATTTGCACATGAAATGTATGTGCATGTTAAATCATTTCAGTCGAAATTCTCCCTCTTCTCCAGGCAAGCAGGAGAAAACAGGTTTTGTCATTTCCTTTTGCAGAAATAGAAATGGCTGGCAAGTTCAATGCTTAGTTGGGTGACTTTATTGCGATATATTAAAATTTTAAAGGAGGTTCTAAGACTACAAGAACCTGGAATTACTCTTTAGTTTAGTGTTCAACAACATAGTAAGTTTTGACGTGAATGAAAAGCTCATGTCAGTTTTTCTTCTGGAGTTTGCCAGCAGCGGCATTTCTACACCTAAAAAACTCCGCTGCCAAGCTTTTGTCACTTTCTGTGTCCACATACATTTGTGGGCAAACGTTTTCTTGTATGAAAATAAACAAGTCTAATAACAGATCGATGTTGACTGACTGCAATTTAAATGCAGTAAAGAGTATCACAAACAGTAAACTGGTTCCACAGTTCAAGAACATTATCCGAAATTGTGAACAGTTACATACTTCACATTAATTATATTTGTACTCTGTGGTCAGCTTGTATCTAAAGTAAATTCCATCGTCCTCATATATGTTATAAAACATAACAAAAACCGTTTGTTGAAATAATTATGAATAGTTAAGTCGTATTACCAAGTTTGATTAGGTTCGTATTTTAAAATGTAATGTATGTGTGTAACAGAGTGTGAATGTGAAATAATATGACCAACGCATGGTTATGATCATTAATTCATATTTTCATACGTTGTAAATTGTAAAGTAAAGTAGACTAGAAATATATGCGGCCCGCCGATAACAATCAGGTTTTCAATGTGGCCCTCTGTAGAAAAATTTTGCCCACCCCTGGGTTAGTTGGTTTGCTTTGGTTGGTTATTTGGTTTGGTTTGGTTGGTTAGCGTTGACGGGTAAAACGTAATTTATGACGTAAAAATTTTAGGTCATTTCTTCTTCATTAGGAAGGTGGCATACATCAGAACCTAATTAACCTAATCAATCGTATTCAAAAAGACAGTAGTTAAATTAATTTCCAGATAGACATTTGCAACCACTGTCCAGCGCACTCTGTTTAGGGAAGCCTTTTTCAGATCCTCCACTTCCCCCCCCATATCTGTGTCTGTATGTAGTTTTCCATCTCTAGCTCGCAAGACCTCAAAGTAGTCTTTGGGCGGCCAAACTTTCTCTGGCATTGAGGGTTCTACTGCAGAGCCAATTTAATATTGTCTTCTGAAGGCTT
>JAGDYQ010000130.1:370368-381660 GCA_021962125.1 Bulinus truncatus | reverse complement strand
GGTGATGGATACACACCTACTGCTGGTCAAATGATTAATTACATAGACTGTTGGTTCTCAAACTTTTACGCTCCTCGACCCACGCCATAACAACAGTTTTGGTTTTGTTAAGTGTAATTAATCTTCCCATTTACATAGCAGATTAAATTTGTTTAAGTTCAGTGACATAAAGATAAATAGAGATGTATTGCACGCATAGATTCTCAATGCTCTAAACATGTATATTTTATTTTGTTTGCCCCCCCCCCCCTTGAAATTCGTCTATGTCCCACCAGTTGACCCATTTTTCATTTACATTGGGTAAAAAAAATTCCTGCTCTAAAGTCTGCTGCCTAAGCCCCCTAAAATGACGACTAATAAACTTTGAAATTTAACTTAATAACTAGCAATATAGTTGTAGTATTTTGTAGATTGTGACAAAAGCACACACACACAACATCAAAGTAGTTACTGCTTTCGTTTACAGTAACAATAGATTACAGTTTTGTTAGATCACAAAAAATATATCCTTATGTTTTAATTTAAAATACAATAATGTAAATATCATTTAAAATAAAAAAGAAAGAAATATAATCAAATAAAACATACATTTAATATTTCATTTTATCAAGATTCACATTGAATATTTTTATATAAATTACCATTAAAGCTAAAAATAATTAAAAACATGGTTCTTATTTTTCATGAACCGCGAGACACAAAGATTTCATTTTTTGTCTATGAAACACAATACTAAAGAATTAATCTGAGGGAGTATGTAGCGAGGGACAAACTGAAGAGCACAATCAAAAATCAAATTGTGAACTGCCAGATTCTAAGGCATTACAAATAGATTGAATTCATGCACTAGAGCAGTAGTGGCGAACCTTTTTAGGGCCGCGAGTCCAAAATTCTATTACAACCCCCCCCCCTCATATTTATATCAAAGGGCTAAAACTCCAGCTAAATAATTAAAACAAATAATATTTTAATCCCGTGCCGACTGTTTGTCACCACTGCACTAGATGATGAAATCAAGTGGTTTTAAAATTTCATTTTCATGAATAGTTAATAGTTTCATAAGTGATAATGAGTCGACAAGCAATTTATTCATCCATTTTAGTGAATATTAATGCCATTCATGATTTTCTTGTTACAGTGTCATTTTAGATTCTGTCAAAAAGTTTAATTACATTTGACCCTTTTTTAAACTCGAAATGTCACCTTACACAGACTATTAACTAAGCGGGACAACATCAATGTTACATAACCAGCCATTCTAGTTGCAGATGCATTATCAGGGCCACAGCGAGGGGTTGCAAACCTAACATGTCAAAGGCACATGACATTAGGGTGCCCCATGGGATACATTTATCTGCTATAAAATGACATCTCTTAGGGTGTGATCAGAGGGGAAGGGGCGCCAATTGGTGGAGATAGGTGCCCAAGATTAGCTTATGGCAGCCTTTTTACACTTTGATGAAACATGCACAAAATAATAATTATATTTATACAAGTAAACACATCTGTTATAAAATAATGAATTCTACACTTCATCTGCCCCGATGGCCCAGTAGGGCTAAGGGAACTTTACTTTACTAATGCCCTTAAATTCAACAAGCATGCACAGCTAGCACCTATTACATGAGAATGTCTCTAAGAATTGGATTAAAATAAAAATTAACCAATGTGCCAAAATTAAAGCAAACTGAAATGAATTTTTTTACAGCCTGTCTATAACGTATGTATTTCGCCAAAAATGTATAATACAATTTGATTTTGTGGATATTTTCTTTTTTTGGCATGCCAGGAAAAATTTCTTACTAGCAGAGTTAGGCAGCTCTGCCATTTTAGGACTCGTCCATTAACATCAACACTATTGGGGATATAATGTTTGTTAGTTGTCATCAAGAAGGAGGGGTAAAGATTTTAAGACACTTATGCCATTCTGATTGTATTTCCTACACTATAAAGCTGCTATATTTAAGAAATTTGCCAATACAAATGACAGTCAGAATCCAACATTTATTTAAGAAAATGTGAAATCCAAGAGTCTTCTGCTAAAATGTTAGGAAAAGTTACATCAAAATTTATTCCCCTCGTTATTGGAAGTAAGCAGGCCCGTAGCCAGGAATATTGGATTGGGGGGGCCGAAGACATTTTCGGGGGGGGGGCGAAGAATTTTTTTTCGGGGGGGGGGGTGCCGAAGAAACGATCGGGGCGGATCTAGACAACTTTGACCGGGGGGGGGGCAAAACATCAACACTATGGGGGATATGATGTTTGTTAGTTGTCAACAAGAAGGAGGGGGGTAAAGATTTTAAGACACTTATGCCATTCTGATTGTATTTCCTACACTATAAAGCTGCTATATTTAAGAAATTTGCCAATACAAATGACAGTCAGAATGCCGAAGACATTTTCGGGAAGGGGGGGGGGCGAAGATTTTTTTTCGGGGGGGGGGGGTGCCGAAGAAATGATCGGGGCGGATCTAGACAACTTTGACCGGGGGGGGGCAAAACATTGACCCCGGGGGGAGGGGGGCAAAACTGTTTTCATTGTTGAAAATTGGTCTTAGAACAAAAAAAATTCGATAATTTAATGGTGTATTACCTAAACTTGCGATAACGGGGGGGGGGGGCATGGTTCCCCGGCCCCTCCCCCTAAATCCGCCCCTGGTGGGGTAGAAGAAATGCGAAAGCTTGCGAATGGAGAGGAGGGGTTTGGGGAGGGGATCTCAGTGAGTCCCCTCCCCAAGAAATGTTTTTGCAGTTCCATATCTGGAATGGTGCATTTTAGTACCGATTGTTTAGCTATTAATTAGAAATATATAATTTTAACTACGTTTCAATAATGCATGGCATGTTGCAGTTTTGTTAAAAATAATTTAAATAGTAAAGATAGTTCTGCTACACAATTGTTACATAATAGATACCTGATTTATATCATTATACTGTTGGTTTAACGTACAACCCGGGAAGAACGACAAAGATTAATGAATAAAGCTTAGCTATTTGTGTGATATATCTTATAAAATATTGAAAACAAAAAAACAGATCTATCAACAAAAACAGTCGCAATTATTTAAAATAAAATTAATTCTGCTAAAAAGTGAATTTGCAAATTAAATAACATCACTTAGAAATCACGGAGTTTGTACTTTATTATTTTATTATACATATGTATAAAAATGAAGTCAGAAGCCAATGTTATTTTATTAACTTATTTAAGTTGCTAGTTGTCCTCAGAAGATATCAATATATAAAACTATTATAAGGTTGCGAACAGGCCCATCGACAGAAATTTCGGGCCCCTGGGCTGATATTAATATTTTAAAAAGTTGATTGGCCAGCTCAGTCCGGGTTCCTAAAACTCGCCGGGCCCCTTGGCATTGGCCCCCCCACTCGTCGGCACTTGTTGCGAACTTATATTATTATACGTTTCAAATTTGCAAACTTCGTGGTTTAGCCAGCCCCGTAGCCAAGGGGGGCACTGGGGGGGCCTTGCCCCCGCTAGGTGTGGAGTGCCCCCCCCCAATTTAAAAAAGAAGAAAAAGAGGAAAAAATAAAGAAAAAGTAAAGGTGCCCCCTTGCTGGGTAAAGGTGCCTCCCTGCTTACTTTGACCTGGCTACGGGCCTGGGTTTAGCACTGAATTTACCTAAAAATGCTTCAGCATTCAGATTGTCTGTTAAATCTTTTTCAAATGCAAGCAGGAAAAGATTGCTTAGACACTTTTGTAACATTGATCTGCGATATGGGGTGAGCATTCGTGTGAAGATTGAGAAACTGTTCTCCCACACGGCTGTTGAAGCCCCCAATGCCAATGCTGCCCAAAATACCCAGAAGTGAACTTCAATAAGATTCAATCTTTTATGCCCAAAAATTAGATAAGCTATATATGTAAGTATATATAAATAGCCTGAATGATTGACAAAATATAAACTTTTAAGTTATTATTATTATTGATTTTAAACAAAATGATTGATGTTTTATAGCCGTTATTATTAAAATTTTGTCAAAAAACTCAAATCATGCAGGGGGGGGGGGTCTCAGCCCCCCTCTAGCTACGGGCCTGGAAGTAAGTTGAGAGATATGGAAGATGTAGCTTAAATAAATACACATGAGATAGAAAAATCAATTTTTGCACCCTGTGGTACATGTGTAGAATATCTCCAGAGTTGGTCTGGCCACTTTCAAGTTTTTGAAAAAAAATTTTGGGTGACTTATAAAGAATTACCTTCCTGTGACAATGTAAGAAGTGTGTGTCTGTGAGAAGTCCCAGTAAGGATGAGATGAATTCTTATAAACCACGAATTGGACGGTTTTTGCAGTGCCCTTCTTTCATGCCCACCATAGCCGATTGTGGAGTGGCCATGGAAGCACCATGGGAAATATGGCGGGGACCTTAATCATGACATGAAATATCCACTGGTCCTCACCGAAGATTGAACCAGTGACCCTTCGGTCGACAGTCGAGCGTTTTACCGCACGCCCATCCATCGCCTCAATGCAAAAAGTAGCGTTGCTCATTCTGCATGGTCCAAACATCAGTTCCTAATTGAGAATTAGAAACTGTAGGAGAAATATTTTCAGTACTGGTATACCTAGAAAGTAGAACAGTTTAGTTAACACCCAAAGATGATAGTACATATTGTAGATGTATATGTTATTTCTCTGGTCATTAGGCTGTGTCGCCTTTAATAAAAAAGACTGCATTTTTTATGATCTGATATCATCTTTTTAAGGATGTTTTTATAAACAGGTTCCAGGCATAGAGTATTTAATTGTGATATATAATTAATGTTAACCTTAGTCAAAGATGCTGTGCAGAGGATAATTTTAAAAATAGGCCACTATTCAAGAGATGTTTTGCAATAGATGTTTTGAACTACAACAAAAAAAACAATAAAAAAAAACAAGGAGACTTTTCCATCGGAATATCTAAACTGGTTCAACATTTCCAATCCCTACATCTACGTGGGTACCGCAAGTGTCCAACATTTCTTTATTTTCAGCAATAACAAAACTAACCGAACGTTTTAAGCCAGTGATTCTCAAAGAGTGTGCAGCAAAAATTTTTTTATTTATATTTAAAGGATCAAGAATCAATTTATGCATACTTAAAACTTTTTCTATACAAGTTACAAAACTCAAAGTTTATACATGTGCAAAGTAAAAGGGAAATCAATCAATACAATAAATGACATTTTTATTCCATTTCATTTATTTTAGTTTTTCTTTGCTTAGCCAACATAACAACAAAAAACTGGGTTTTAGCGAGAAATAAAGAGACTTTTATTGTGTAAACTGATCTATGTTGCACATTGGCCGGAATGCACAAAACAACTTAATCAAGTACATTCATATCCAAATTTATATAACAATAAGCAAAAAAAAGTTTCCCAATATGAATTAGAAATGTTATGAAACAGTGAAGTCCTGGATGTAAAATCAAATAGTGTATATTTTAATAAAAGTAAAAGTAATAATGCTAAATATTGGCAAGATGTTGTAAGGCATTGGAATCATAAGTTACTGGAAGCTAAACTGATATGGATTACTTTGTAAAAAAAATATAACAGTGGGATCAATGGAATTCAACATCAATAGTCAATTTAAAAAAAAAAAGATTTGTGAAAAATATAAAAGAAAAATATGTATTGAAAAACAAGTCATACATTAAATAGTAAAAAAAAATTGTTATATTTAAAATGTTAAGAAAAAAGTTATATTTTTAAGTTATATATTTGTATGAAAAATAATACAAAGCGTTATTTAGACATTTGATAAATAATGTTACACATGTATTTAGAACAAAATTTTAACTTCCATTATAAGTAACATGACAGAAAAGATAAATTTATAAAACATAAATAATTTAACATGATTATGAACATTTAATTTTATTTTTCAATTTATTATTAAACAGGATGAAGTATTTTGCTACTTCTCTTGAAATGCAAAATATAAATTGACATTCTAAGATTAGGATAGATAAAAATGAGACATACAATTTTTATAACTAATAACATGGACATTATTACATGATAATTTAACAAGTCAATCATTCTTTTAAAGCTGGGTGGATTCAAGACTTCCAAAGAAGTAATAAATAAATATTCCAACAATTAACTGGGACTCAAACCTGGAAAACTCTAAATCACAGTTATCCAAACCTAGTAACAAATTGTGAAACCTAGAGACAATGTAAGCATGTTCCAAAAAGTAATAAAAAAATTTAGCTACAACAACAAAATGCTAGTAACAAGGCCCAGTCTATACAGATCAACCATTAGTGTGTACAACACGTAAAAAATCATACAATATAACTTTGCATTTTCAATGTTTTTTTCCAACCAATCTCTGTAGGGATGAATGGTCATGTGGTAAAACGGTTGACTGTCAATCTGAGGATCTCTGGTTTGACCACCTGTGAGGACCAATGGATATTTAAGGTTATGGTGAAAGTCCCCACACAACGCTCGGCTGCATTTACTTCCTTAAATAATGTCAGACTTGAGGGACTATTTGGCCAACTTTCACCAGGACCTTGAAAAATTACCTTGGTTCTCACTGAGGATTCAACCAAGGTATCTCAAATTGACAGTCAAGCGTTCTACACTGCTTGGCCATCTGTCCCTTTCCCTTAAATATGATCAACCAAAAAGTTCTGATTACAGAAATGATTATGACCACAAGGTATTAAATTCATAAATTTATTTATTTAACATATTTTTAAAGTTCATAAACATACTTTTGTAAATTATATACAAAAGCTACAAAATAGCATAGAAAAAAACCTCCCCACAATACAAAAATTGTAAGCTATTTGGTATGTTGTACTTAAGAATGAAAAGATAAATAAAATTCATTGTGTCTGATCTGTTCCATTCTGGTGTAAAAATGTGTTCTCTCAGTAAACGAGTAGATGTGCAACAAAGTTGTACTTAACTTCTTAGATCTAGTCCTCATCACAAGATACATCATCAAACAACTCGTTACTTTCTAACTGAGTATCATCGGCCTGCTTGTTGATGTCAATGTTGACATAGTGACAGGCACTGTGAGAAGACTGAAGTTAGGCCTGAATCACTTTGTACAATCATCTATACTGATCCTACGGAAGAAGCATCATCACATTTATAATAGTTTTGTATGATAAACTTAGAAAGTGTACAGTAAAACTTAAAAAATTAAATTCCCCAAAACTCAAACTATTTGGAAATCAAACAAATATTTAAAAAAAAAAGTGTGCAAGGATCCAAACTTGCTTTTGAATTAACCCCTGCACAATATTTCTGGGTATTTTAATGCATTTTACAAGTGTTACTGCTACTTTCAGCCAGCTATAAGATTTCTTCTTATAGTAAATGCAACATGTGCAATAACAACTTAGTGTAATCTCCATTTAAATCTTGTCTGACAAAGCTTACCTAAGATGGGATGATTTGAGGTCATATTTACTTCCTTAAAACAACCACCAATGGGATCGATACTTGATGGTCGACGTCCATTCTGTCCAGCAACATTGTCAGTAAATAGATAAGACCTGAGTACTGGGAACCATTTCTAAAAATATGATAATGTTTATGATTGAAATATTTAAATTTGATCTTTTGATAAAAACATTGACAATTAAATGTGATTTAAACATTAATATGGAAGACAATAAGTTCAAAAATACATATTCTACTTGCATGAAAATCACATAAAAACTCTTTAAGATGTACAATGGATACATTACCATTTTATCAAATGAATTAATTATTTTGATAATAATTTTTTTTTAAATCTGTTACAAGGGTTAAAAAAAAATCTCACCTGCACATGAAAACAATTCTATTATTGTTTTTCTCCATCAATGTTCTCAACTTGATGACTAATTGCAACAAGAGGTCGGCATCCAGCTGATGGCCTCCTACACTCAGTGAATTACAGTAAAAACAAAATGACTGAACACCAACCGCCGTTTGAATCTTCAGCATTCTGTCTCTTCAATGTTTCACTGCGGTCTTAAACAAGTTAACGTGCTCCACATCTTCTTTAATTGCATTGAGCAGAGCTATGAAAGTTCCTGTTCTTCCCACACCAGCACTATACAAACAAACATACAAAGTGGTTAGATATATTGTGAAATAAATGGTGTTTCATTTAGGGACAGGTTTTTCAAAAAAAGCCCACAGTAATAATGTACAAAGTTTTCAAAACATTAAAAAATTTGACTTGCTCTGAAAGAAATGTATATATTTTAGATCACTGAGATATTTTTAGCTAAAGATAGAACTTGAACTGATTTATTTTAAATAACAAAAAAAAAACAATGAGTTAAATTAATGAAAACAGAAGAGTGAAATGAAAGAATAGTACATGTACTATTATAAAAAATGTAATAAATTCATCATGCATATAAATACCTTCCTCACAAATTAGGATAAATAGTTTACCTATCCCAAACAAAAAGATCACCATTTATTATTATACATGTATATGTTAATTACAATATTTGCAAAATGCATTATGCACAGTTTAATCAATGAATAGCAGCCAAGTGAAACTGACAAACTTACATGAACAAATGTTCCTGTGTCTGTTCTAAACTCTATTTGCTGCACTCATTCCAGCTGTAAAGGTTACATCTCTAGGTTCAAGAATTTCTTTAAACTTTTTGCTGATCAGCTATTTTTTGTTTACTTAAATGGTAAATATTATTAAATGATACAATTTAAAGGGAAAGAAATGTTAAATATAACCGTTGGTATGCACGTTACATCAATTTTTGTCCAGACGTCTGATGACTAGATACCTACTGAGTAGATATCTATAATTTATTCAGGCACAAATGGAGGTGATGAATATCAAGCTGTTCTCAAAACTACAGTAGAAGATTGCTGTATAGAAGCTGAGATGAAATAAAAATAATAAGATTAATTAGCATATAAATATTTTATTTCTAAAATAGTAATTTGAATTATTTTTAAGGGATAATAGTATAAAATAATAGTAAATATTGAAGAAATTACCCATTGAGTTAAATAAACAGTTTGATATAACATTTACTCCTAAAAGATGATTTTCTAGCACAAAATAAACATAAAAATACAAATAATTAAAACGAAGAACATGAACATAAAATACTTACACTGTGTGTTAGAAGCATTTAAATGTACAAAAAATGAGGCGTTTTCATTATCAGAACAATCAGATAAGTTAGATACCATATCTCATCGTCACTTGAATTTCAATCCAAATCAGGCTAAAAGCTTTAGTAAGAATGCTTCTGGTCAAGTCGGCATAAAAATGGAGTTTTGCAGAAGCATCGTTTTTACTTTTTTAATGAGATATTTTATTCAGAATTAAATTTATTTCTTATATTTTTTAAAAAGTGTATTAAGTCCATTTATTTGTATAAAAAAGAAATTTTTATAAAAAAAAAATTTTTTTTATCAAATAAAGTTGTGAACTAAAAATAGTGCTTAACATTTGTATGCTGTATGTTAAATGGACATCAGTATGTCTTACTTCTAAATAAAATCTGCAACAATAGCTCCAAAATTCTAAAATTGTATTTAATTTTTAAACATACACCGAAACCTGGATTTGAACTTATCCACGAAATTCAGAAGCCAGTCTATTTAGTACTTTTAAAAAAATCATTTTTTAACTAGCACGATAATAAAGCTATAAGGTCAGAGGAATCAGGTCATAATACATATTATTACATCTACAATGTGCTGAAAGATTGTAAACTAAGATTTATACAAATTTGGCCAGAAATTGAAAAAAAAAACAGCCAGAAGTGTAAAAGCTGTTGGATAATACTTCTGGGTCCCTAACCCTTTACTTTTTTTAACATCTGTTTTATAAAAAATGTCCTTGTAACGAATTTCTTGAATTTCTCACTTTTTAATTATCATGATAAAAATAAGTTTATCAAGGATATTTTTCCCCGAATTATGAATGTTAAAATTATGAATGTTTTAAAAAGTCAGCGTATTTTCAACATGCCAAAAAAATATAATGAACAGGGTAGATGGAGGAGATAAAATGCATTGTTCCCCAGGGCTCGATTTACTGCCGGGGATATCCATGGCACTGAAACCTGTCATCCCCGGATCTGCTTTAGTTAATATATCCCAGCCGGGGATGAAATCAAAGACATTTATACTCGGCTCTGCAGAAATTTTTTTCATCCCCGGTAGGCCTACATGTACTGGGTTTTTTCTTAAATCGAGCACTGTTGTTCCCGTCCATTTATGTATAGGCCTACAAACATTAAGGAAATTAAATAGCGTTAACTCCCTTTGTTTTCTTTTCAAAGGTAACTTTGTACGTGTCTAAATACACAAGAAGAAAACATTTCATAAGATACAGCAGCGGCGTAGCGTGGGTATCGGCCGCCCAGGGCGGAAGACGATTTTGCCGCCCTCTCATTTAGGTATTTCAATTTAATCTATACATTTTTGCCGCACCCCCCCCCCTAAAAAGTAATAAAAAGTGCCGCCCGATTCGGACTTCACCCACCGCCCCCCCCCCAGGTATGCCACTGAGATACAGTTTATATTATACATTAACAAAAAATATTTGGACTATTTTATTATAATAACCCAAATATATCATATCTATAATGAATGAAATGCAAAAAAAAGTTGATAGCATCCTCCAACCCCCCCCCCCTCCCCGAACCACCAATTGGAGTGAAAAAAAACTTCAATGTAGCATATAAATATAAATTACAAGTTACCGTCAATCTATTTATAGGGACATTTCACTTGGTTGGAACAAATAGATGTTATCCAAGGAAGATCTCAAATCCAAAAGGTTTAACTAAATGTTCATCAAATATCCCTCAAACAAAGTTTAAAAAAAAAAGAGCTACCTACTTTGATCACACTTGTCCCCTTCCATTCCATCAATACAAGATTTGCAATTTCCACTGTCATGATAACATTCTGAGCGAGAGCAGTTACTGCTACATTTGTGTTTACAGTCATCTCCATAGTAAAAATCCAAACAAGCTGACAATAGATTAATATTAAATTAAATGTACTGTTAAGAAGCACTATACAACTTAGTTGAAAGTGTAAGTTAATATTGGTTTACTGTGAAACTAGATGATTTATAAAAATAAAATTTTACTGGCAAGAATTTTTGTCCTCACTACTTGGACATGCAGAAATAAAATAACATGCAAATAAGTGAGAAATTCTTACCAAAGCATTATGTAAATGATTAAAAGCATAAAAGTAAAACTGAATAACTTAAGTAAAACTTAAAGCAATGCCTTGCTTAAATGTATTTAAGAAATTTATCCAT
>JAGDYQ010000130.1:337307-369782 GCA_021962125.1 Bulinus truncatus | reverse complement strand
AGACTATTAACTAAGCGGAACAACATCATTGTTTGACCAGCCATTCTAGTTGCTGATGCATTATCCAGGGCCACTTTGAGGGGTGAAGTATAACCTAACATATCTAGGGCACATGACATTAGGGTGCCCTTTGGGACCTATTTATCTGTCTTTAATAAAGACGTCTCTTATGGTGTGATCAGAGGAGCAGGCCCGTAGTGTGCAGGAGGCAGGCCCCTTACGTTTTGTCTGCCCCCCTGCTTATTTGTTTTACTAATTAAAATGTATTGCCCACCCCCCTGCTATTGCCCGGCCCCTGCTTTGTGAGAATTGCCTGGCCCCTCCTGTAAGAATTTTTCACGCTACGGGGCTGTCAGAGGGTTAGGGGGCGCCATTTAGTGGAGAATAGGTGCCCAGAATGGCTTATGGCCAGCCTTTTAACACATGATGAGAGCTTGCATAAAATTATAATTATATTTATACATATAAACACACCTTTTATAAATTAATGGATTCTACACTTCATCTGCTCCGATTGGCCAATGGGCCTAAGGGAACTTTACTTAATTAATGACCTTAAATTCAACAAGCATGCACAGCTGCACCTATCACATGAGAATGTCTCTAAGAATTGGATCAAAAAAAAATGTATCCCAAGTGCCAAAATTAAAGCTAACTGATGAATTTTTTTCCAGCCCCTCTTTAACGTATGTTTTGCCAAAATGTATAAATATTTTGATTTTATGGATATTTTCTATTTTTTTGGCATGCAGAAGCATTTCTGACTAGCCGAGTTAGGCGCTCTGCCATTTTAAGACTCATCCATTAACATCAACACTAGGGGGACATGATAATGTTTGTTAGTTGTCAACTAGAGGAAGGGGGTAAAGATTTTAAGACACCTATGCCAGTCTGATTGTTGGCTATTTCCTACTCAATAAAGCAGCTATATTTAAGTAATTTGCCATACAATGACAGTTCGGAATCCAACATTGATTTAAGAAAATGTGGAATACAAGAGTCTTCTGCTAAAATGTTGGGAGAAGTTACATCAGAATTTATCCCCCTCGTTATTGGAAGAAAAGATTGAGAGATTTGGAAGATACAGTTGAAATAAATGCGCAAGGGATAGAAAAATCAATTTTGCACCCTGTGGTACATGTTAGGATATCTCCAGAGTTGGTCTGGCTACTTTCAAGATTTTAAAACATTTTTTGGGTGACTTAAAAAGATTTTTACCTTCCTGTGACAATGTAAAAGTGTGTGTGGTAAAGATGAGATGAAATTTCTTAGATCTTATAAACCACAAATTGGACGGTTTTTGCAGTGCCCTTCTTTCATCACCTTAGTGGATAGTGGAATGGCCATGGAAGCACCATGGGAGAGAGGCAGGGACTTTAACCATGACCTGAAATATCCATTGGTCCTCACACCGGAGATCAGACAAGTGACCCTCAGATCGACAGTAGAGCGCTTTACCGCACGACCATCCGTCCCTCAATGTAAAAAGTAGCGGTGCTCTGTCTGCGTGGTCCAAACATCAGTTTCTAATTGAGAATTAGAAACTAGTAGAAGAAAATATTTTCAGTACTGGTATACCTAGAAAGTGGAACAGTTTGGCTGCCACCAAAGATGATAGTACATATTGTAGATGTATATTCTACTTTTTCTGGTTATTAGGCTGTGTAGCCTTCTAATAAAAAAGGCTGCATTTTTTATGATCTGATACCATCTTTTTAAGGAATTTTTTTATAATCAGGTTCCAGGCATAGTGTATTTAATTGTGAGATATAATTAATGTTCACCTTAGTCAAAGATGCGCAGATGATAATTTTAAAAAATAGGCCATTATTCAAGAGATGTTTTGATTAGATGTTTGAACTACAACAAAAAAAACAATAACAAAAAAAAAGGGGGGGGGACTTTTCCATCGTAATATCAAACTGGTTGAACATTTCCAATCTCGGGATCTTTATTTACCAATAACAAAACTAACCGAACGTTAAAAGGCAGTAATTCTCAAAGTGCAACAAAATTTTAATTTATATTTAAAGAACTCAAGAATCAATATATGCATACCTAAAACTTTTTCTATACAAGTTACAAAACTCTAAGTTTATACATGTGCAAAGTAAAAGGGAAATCAATCAATACAATAAATGACATTTTTATTCCATTTCATTTATTTTAGTTTTGCTTTGCTTAGCCAACATAACAACAAAACTGGGTTTTAGCGAGAAATAAAGAAACTTTTATTGTGTAAACTGATCTATGTCGCATCATTGGATGGAATGCACAAAACAACCTAATCAAGTTCATTCATATCTTGGATTACTTTGGAAAAAAAATATAATAGTGGGATCAATGGAATTCAACATCAATAGTCAATTTAAAAAAAAAAAGATTTGTGAAAAATATAAAAGAGCAACATGTAATGAAAAACAATTCATACATTGAATAGTAAAAAAAAAATTGTTATATTTAAAATGTTAAAAAAAAAAAGTTATATTTTTAAGTCATATATTTGTATGAAAAAATAATACTAAGCGTTAAATAGACATTTGAGAAAGAATGTTATACATGTATTTAGAACAACATTTTAACTTAGATTATAAGTAACATGACAGTCCAGAATTCATAAAAGAAAAGATAAATTTATAAAACATAAATAATTTAACATGAGTATGAACATTTAATTTTATTTTCTATTTATTATTAAACAGGATGACGTATTTTGCTACTTCTCTTGAAATGCAAAAGCTAAATTGACATTCTAAGATTAGGATAGATAAAAAATAGACATACAATTTTTATAAGTAATAACATGGACATTATTACATGATAATTTAACAAGTCAATCATTCTTTTAAAGCTGGGTGGATTCAAGACTTCCAAAGACGTAATAAATAAATATTCCAACTATTAACTGAGACTCAAACCTGGAAAACTCTCACACAGTTATCCACCCCTTGTAACAAATAGTAGTGAAACCACAGACAATGTAAGCATTTTTCAAAAATAAATAAAAAAAGTTTAGCTACAACAACAAAATGCTAGTTACAAGGCCCAGTCTATACAGATAAACCACTAGGTGTGTACAACACACACAAAAATTATACATTATAACTTTGCATTTTCAATGTTTTTTTTTTTTCCAACCAATCTCTGTAGGGATGAATGGTCATGTGGTAAAGCGGTTGACTGACAATCTGAGGATCTCGGATTCGACCATCTGTGAGGACCAATGGATATTTAAGGTTTTGGTGAAAATACCCACACAACGCTCAGCTGCCTTTACTTCCTTAAATAATGTCAGATAATCATCTATAGCTAGGTAGATTTGAGGGACTATTTGGCCAACCTTCAACAGGACCTTGAAAAATTACCTTGGTTCTCACTGAAGATTCAACTTAGGTATCTCAAATTGACAGTCGAGCATTCTACACGGCTTGGCCATCTGTCCCTTTCCTTTAAATAAGATCAAACAAAAAGTTCTGATTACAGAAATGATTATGACCACAAGGTATTAAATTCATAAATTTTTTTTTTTAACATATTTTTAAAGTTCATAAACATACTTTTGTAAATTACATACAAAAGCTACAAAATAGCATAGAAAAAACCTCCCCACAATACAAAATTGTAAACTATCTGGTATGTTGTACTTAAGAATGAAAAGATAAATAAAATTCATTGTGTCTGATCTTGTTCCATTCTGGTGTGAAAATGTGTTCTCTCAGTAAATGAGTAGATGTGCAACAAAGTTGTACTTAACTTCTTAGATCTAGTCCTCATCACAAGATACACCATCAAACAACTAGTTACTTTCTGAGTATCATCGGCCTGCTTGTTGATGTCAATGTTGACATAGTGACAGGCGCTGTGTGAAGCCTGAAGGTAGGCCTGAATCACTTTGTACAACCATCTATACTGATCCTACGGAAGAAGCATTATCACATTTATAATAGTTTTTGTATGATAAACTTAGAAAGTGTACAGCAAAACTTCAAAAATTAAATTCCCCAAAACTCAAACAATTTGGAAATCAAACAAATATTTAAAAAAAAAGTGTGCAAGAATCCAAACTTGCTTTTGAATTAACCCCTGCACAATATTTCTGGGTATTTTAATGCATTTTACAAGTGTTACTGCTACTTTCAGCCAGCTATAAGATTTCTCCTCATAGTAAATGCAACATGTGCAATAACAACTTAGTGTAATCTCCATTTAAATCTGGTCCAACAAAGCTTACCTAAGATGGGATGATCTGAGGTCATATTGATTTTCCTGAACCAACCACCAATGGGATCGATACTTTATGGTCATTGTCCATTCTGTCCAGCAACATTGTTAGTAAATAGATAAGATCCTAAGTACTGGGCACCATTTCAAAAATATGATAATGTTTATGATTAAAATATTTAAATTTGATCTTCTTATAAAAACATTTACAATTAAATGTGATTTAAACATTAATATGGAAGACAATAAGTTCAAAAATACATATTCTACTTGCATAGAAAAAATCACATAAAAACTCTTTAAGATGTACAATGGATACATTACCATTTTATTAAATGAATTAATTATTTTGATAATAATTTTTTTTTAAAAATCTGTTACAAGGGTTAAAAAAAATGTCACCGCACAAAGTAACAATTCTATCATTGTTTTTCTCCATCAATGTTCTCAACTTGATGACTAATTGCAACAAGAGGTTGGCATCCAAGCTTATGATAGAAATTTTCAAAAGTGTCAGCTGATGGCCTCCTACACTCTGTGAATTACAGTAAAAACAATAAACAAATATATGACTGAACACCAACCGCAGTTTGAATCTTCAGCATTCTGTCTCTTCAATGTTTCACTGCGGTCTTAAAAAGTCAACATGCTCCACATCTTCTTCTTTAATTGCATTGTGCAGAGCTATGAAAGTTCCTTTTCTTCCCACACCAGCACTATATAAACAAACATACAAAGTGGTTAGATATATTGTGAAATAAATGGTGTTTCATTTAGGAACAGGTTTTCATAAAAAAACACACAGTGAGTCAGGTACAAAGTTTTCAAAATATTAAAAAATTTTGACTAGCTCTGAAAGCAATATATATGTATTTGATCACTGAGATATTTTTAGCTAAAGATAGAACTTGAACTGATTTATTTTAAATAACAAAAAAATCTTGAGTTAAATTAATGAAAAACAGAAAAGAAGTGGAATGAAAAAATAGTACATGTACTAATAAAAAAAAATGCAATAAATTCATCATGCATATAAATACCTTCCTCACAAATTAGGATAAATAGTTTCCTATCCCCTAAACAAAAAGATCACCATTTATTAATATTCATGTATAATGTTAATTACAATCTTTGCAAAATGCATTATACATATACAAAGTTTAATCAATGCCATATGAAACTGACAAACTTACATGAACAAATGTTCCTATGTCTGTTCTTAACTCTATTTGCTGCACTCATTCCAGCTGTAAAGGTTACATCTCTTGGTTCAAGAATCTCTTTTAAACTTTTTGCTGATCAGCTTTTTTCTTTAGTAAATTAGTAAATACTATTAAATGATACAATTTAATAATAAAGAAGAATTTTGAATATAACAGTTGGTATGCACGTTACATCAATTTTTGTCCATGATCTCCTGATGACGAGATACCTACTGACTAGATAACAATAATTTAATCGAGTGGAAATGGAGGTGATGAATAAGTGAAGCTGTTCTCATAACCACAGTAGAAGATTTTTGTATAGAAGCTGAGATGAAATGAAAATAATAAGATTAATTAAGCATATAAATATTATATTTTTTAAATAGTAATTTGAATTATTTTTAATAGTACATGTATAAAATAATAGTAAATATTGAAGAAATTACCCATTGAGTTAAATAAACAGTTTGATATAACATTAGTCCTAACAAGATGATTTTCTAGCACAAAATAAACATAAAAATACAAATAATTAAAAGCGAAGAAACATGAACATAAAAATACTTACACTGTGTGTTAGAAGCATTTAAATGTACAAAAAATGAGGCATTTTCATGATCAGAACAATCAGATTAAGTAAGATACCATATTTCATCGTCACTTGAATTTGAATCAAAATCAGGCTAAGAAAGTTTTAGTAAGAATGCTTCTGGTCAGGCCGGCATAAAATGGAGTTTTGCCAGAAGCATCGCTTTTACTTTTTTAATGAGATATTTTATTCAAAATTAAATTTATTTCTTATTTTTTTTAAAAGTCCATTTATTTGTATAAAAAAAGAAATTTTTATCAAAAAAAATTATTTTTTGTCAAATAAAGTTGTGACCTAAAAATAGTACTGGGGTACTTAATATTAGTATGTTGTATGTTAAATGGACATCAGTATGTCTTTCTTCTAAATAAAATCTGCAACAATAGCTCCAAAATTCTAATATTGTATTTAAGTTTTAAACATACACCTACACCTGGATTTGACTTATTCACAAAATTCAGAAGCCAGTCTATTTAGTACTTTTAAATAAATCATTTTTTTTAACTAGTTCGATGATAAAGCTATAAGGTCAGAGGAATCAGGTCATAATACATATTACTACATGTACAATGAGCTGAGACAGATTGTAAACAAAGATTTATACAAATTTGGCTACAAATAAAAAAAAAAAAACAGCCAGAAGTGTAAAAGCTGCTGGTGTAATATTTTTTGGTCCCCCTAAACCTTTTACTTATTTTTAAAATCTGTTTTATAAAACGTCCTTGTAACGAATTTCTTGAATTGTTCACTTTTTAATTGTCATGAAAAAAATAAGCCTATCAAGGATATTTCTCCCCAAATTATGAATATTTTAAAAGTCTGCGTATGTTCAGCATCCAAAAAACATAATAAAAAGGGTAGATGGAGGAGATAAAATGCATTTTTTTATAATACACAATGTATGTATACAAACATTAAGGAAATTAAATAGCATTAACTCCCTTTGTTTCTTTTTAAAGTTAACTTTATGCGGGTATAAATATCACCAGAAGAAAACATTTCATAAGATACAGTTTATATTTTACAATAACAAAAAATATTTGGACTATTTTATTATAATAACCTAAATATCTTACTATCATACCTATAACTGAATGAGAAATGCAAAAAAAAAATGTTGATAGCATCCCCCCCCCAACCCAACCACCAATTGGAGTGAAAAAAAACTTCAATGTAGCATATAAATTACAAGTTACCGTCGAAATTTATTTTATAGGGACATTTCACTTAGTTGGAACAAATAGATGTTATCCGAGGAAAGCCTCAAATCCCAAAGGTTTAATTAAATGATTATCAAATATTATTTAAACAAAGTTTAAAAAAAAAGAGCTCCCTACTTTGGTCACACTTGTCCCTAACATTCCATCAATACAAGATTTGCAATTTCCACTGTCATGATAACATTCTGGCGAGAGCAGTTACTTCTACACTTGTGTTTACAGTCATCTCCATAGTAAAAATCCAAACAAGCTGAAAATAGATTAATATTAAATAAAGATGTACTGTTAAGATCGAACTATACAACTTAGCTGAAAGTGTAAGTTAAAATTGGTTTACTGTGAAACTTAGATGATTTATAAAAATTAAATTTTTTTGGCAAGAATTTTTGTCCTCACTACTTGGACATGCAGAAATAAAATAACATGCAAATAAGTGAGAATTTCTTACCAAGGCATTATGTTAATAATTAAAAGCATAAAAGTAAAACTGAATAACTTAAGTAAAACTTAAAGCAATGCCTTGCTTAAATGTATTTAAGAAATTCTATCCATCTACCTTTAAGACAGAAATCCTGTTCAGGTTTTGTCCCCCAGTTTGAGTAATAACCAGGTTTACACTTAATGCACTTTCCTATTTCATGATTGCATTCATTGTCATTGCAGTTTACTGGACATGGAGATTTACAATCAATGCCATAGAAACCTTTTTCACAATCTTTTAAGTAAAAAAAGTTAAACAGAAGTAAAATTTAGAAAAAATACTACAACATGCTAGTCAATTTATTAATTTTTTGATCGCGGAGTGGCTCCTGGTTCTGTCTGTTCAGAGTCGATTATTTTTGTCCAGGTACCATCCATATATGTGTATTCGATCCGGACTTTGGGGACTCGTATTTTTTCAAAGCCATATTTATTTTAAAAAAAATTAATATTATAAAAAGCACAGAGAACTAAGGATTTGTATAGAAATTAGCAAAATTTCTTTTTTTTAACATTGTAATACTAGCTAAAAAATCACGGGGTCCCAGAAAGTCTTTCATGCGCACTATATAGATAAGGTACGTGGTTAAAAATAATACGGGTTAGTTTAGACAAATCTGTAGCCCTAAATTGCCTCAAGCACATCTCAAAAAACAACTCTACAAATTTTAATTTAAAAAATAAAAGGAAGTACATTGCAATAGTATGGGGCTGGATTTTAAGTAAGGCTATTTAATTTTCCTCTTGCCTTTCAAAACAATATAAAATATATACATGTTTTTGTATGTAAAATATTATCATTTTTGTTCGAGTTAAAAGACGTGGTTGAGTTAATTTATATTTATTCTGTGTCTGCAATGTTGGGCCATCCAAAGAGACACAAAAAAAAATCTGTCATGTGTGCGGCTTTGGCATCACATCAAGGAACGCTGGAGTAGATAGACTCATTTTTAAATTATCCCCCTTAAACTATTAAATCACCACCACCCCTCATTGCTTGTGCAGTGCATTAGGAACCACTGACCTAGATATTACTCTTACTTGCAGTACAGTTGTCTAGTCCATATCCAGCTACACAACCATCACATTGACAGTGGATTGGCTTACATTTCTGAGAGTTTTGACAGTGTGAGCTGAAGGTTTGACCCCTTCGTTGTTACATAATTGTGCCCCCCCTATTCCCCCCCCCCTTCCCAATGTCCCAAGATGAAACTTGACTCAGTACTGCATGTGGTGGAATTAATTTTTTACTATCGTCATCAGTAGAAGTTAAAGGTTACCATAACATCTTACTCCTCTCAACCCCCCTCCCATTATCTAGTAACTGAATGTCATTGAATTCAAGTTGACTTGAAATTTAAAAAATGTGCCGAATTAATTTTTTTTTTTGGTAAGGGGATAAAATTAAATATTGGCAAAGCAGCTTTTTTTTCGACAGTACCTAAATTAAGAAATTCGTTACAACGACACTTTTGAACAGATGCTATATGAGGGAAGATGTGCAAAAAAAAAACTTCACTCTTCAGAATTTTTAGTTCCACTTTTTTATATTAATTTAATGACAAGTTTATTCTGTCGTACTATTGTCTAAATTATTTTGTCTTTAGTAAGAGTGCAACAGGTGTTTTTAATAATAAAGTTCATTTATAGTATCATTGTTAAAATATATTTATTTCTTAAAAAGTATTGTTTGCATATTAGAAAAGTTAGAATTAAAATATTAAGTAGAAAGACATATTTTTCTAACAAAAGTTCAGTATATATGAGTTGTATGTTTGATAATACAATTTAAGTATGAGCAATTATAATTACTAAGTATATTACTTATATTAGAAAAGCAAGAGAATAGCTACCAAAAAGTTATTAGCATATATAAAAATACTTTACCTTTAAACACAAAAGCACCAGTATATCACTATCTGGCAACCTAACAAACATTTCCCACTTTCATGATGATAAATATCTTTACTATCTACATCTAATGATTGACATTTTTCACTGCAGTTTGACTTACATGCATCACCATATGTTCCTTTTTTACACTCCACAGTGAAATTTTTTATGTACAAATATAAGTAAGAGGATGTAGATGTTACCAATTTAAATTTATATAGAGTTTTATTGTAAAATTGCTGGACTAAGGCCCTAACAGTGAGAAAAAAAAAATAACAATTATCATAATTTGATTTACCATATTTTTAGGACCATAAGACACACATTTTTTTCCTCCAGAAATAAGGCGGAAAAGTCCCGAGTCTTATGGTCCAAATGTAGAAAAAAAAGGTTAGGGTTAGGCTCAAAGTCAAAGTGTAAAACACTCTCCAGCCTCTTCTCTCACTACGATGCGTACACTAGATGCCAGTATTGATTACATTTATTTATGAATGTGCTGTTGGTATTGATTACATTTGTTTGTGACTTATTTGTTGGTATTGAGTTACATTTGTTTAAGACTGTACTGTTGGTATTGGAATTACATTTATTTATGACTGTGCCTTTTAAATTATTGATTACATTTGTTTATGACTGTGCTGTTGGTGTTGATTACATTTGTTTAAGACTATGCTGTTGGTGTTGATTACATTTGTTTATGACTGTGCTGTTGGTATTGAGTTACATTTGTTTATGACTGTGCTGTTGGTATTGATTACGACTTTTGTTTATGACTGTGCTGTTGGTATTGATTACATTTGTTTATGACTGTGCTGTTGGTATTGATTACATTTGTTTATGACTGTGATGTTGGTATTGATTACATTTGTTTATGACTGTGCTGTTGGTATTGATTACATTTGTTTATGACTGTGTTGTTGGTATTGATTACATTTGTTTACGACTGTGTTGTTGGTGTTGATTACATTTGTTTATGACTATTGCTGTTGGTATTGATTACATTTGTTTATGACTGTGCTGTTGGTATTAGATTACATTTGTTTACTACTGTGTTGTTGGTGTTGATTACATTTGTTTATGACTGTGCTGTTGGTATTGATTACATTTGTTTATGACTGTGCTGTTGGTATTGATTACATTTGTTTATGACTGTGCTGTTGGTATTAATTACATTTGTTTATGACTGTGCTGTTGGTATTGATTACATTTGTTTTTATGACTGTGTTGTTGGTATTGATTACATTTGTTTACGACTGTGCTGTTAGTGTTGATTACATTTGTTGCTATGACTGTGCTGTTGGTATTGATTACATTTGTTTATGACTGTGCTGTTGGTGTTGATTACATTTGTTTATGACTGTGATGTTGGTATTGATTACATTTGTTTATGACTGTGCTGTTGGTATTGATTACATTTGTTTATGACTGTGCTGTTGGTATTGATTACATTTGTTTATGACTGTGCTAGTTGAGGTTTTTAATGCACATAAATATTTTGTGTGTTACACTCTATTTGTTTCAAAATCTTAATAAAAAATCTTTCAAAATATTTTTTCTGCATTTTTACTCTTCTCTAAAAGCTGGTCGCGTCCAAAATACGGTAGATAATACATGAATGCTGAACTAGGTGTAAAAAGTAAATGGGATGACTAGATGAACTATAACTGGCATACATGAACAAGTTACTAGTTAATAGACAGTGGTAAATAATTTAAAAAGAAACCTTTGTCTCTCAACTTTAATATCTCAAATTTTAGCGCCTAATTCTAGAAGTAAGGTTAAAAGGGGACCTCATAAAACATGAGGCTTTTAAAATATAAAGCTTAATCCCTGGCATATGAAACAAAATTTAAATCTTTTTTGTCAAAAAAAGAAATTTGTTAATAATAGAAGAACTGAAATATAACAGGTAAAACAAATGTTTCTTAAGAGTTAAAATCCTTAGTCTTATATACTAGTTTCACACCAATCTCCCATGAAGCCAACTTTACATCCCCCTACACGGGATCCATTTACAGGATGACAGGTTCCATTACACATCTCACTACAGGTTTGAGAACAGTTGATGCCATATTTATCAGAAGAGCAATCTGAAGAAATTTAATAATGAAATGAAATATAATAACATGTACTGTTGAAATTGATGTGAAACTGACCTATTGTTAACAAATAATATTCATGTAAAAAAACTTTTTATAATTTAAAAAATTATATATATAACTGAACATGAAGTACATGGATAAAGGGAAAAAATTAAATCTTGATAACTGGTACATGTATGAACTTCCGTATATAGATATTAAATGTATAGGCCTATGACTACATATCAATGTCATATACATTTATACCTAGCATGTCCATCCAATAAGTGTATGTTTTTAAGCCATGTAGTTTTGATAATCTAGCTTTCTTTGACTAAACCACTTTTTGCATAACTGCTTATGCATTATGTAGAGACTTCGTTTCAAAAAAGAAGGAATTAATGAGCAGCTCCTTAGATTTATGTCAAGGTTGGGAAAGAAAGCAAAGGCTGACCAAGTAGAGAGGAATGTAATATGTAACCACTGTTTGGTATTCCAGCCATTCTCTAGATTCATGGACCCAATATCGCTGATTTTTTAAAATTTCATGCACTTTTCCTACTCCGAACACCACCATGGTTCTAACACCGCCATTTTTCTATTATTTAATTACTGTTAATTACTTAGTTTTATCATTACTTAAAACTAATAATTTACTCAAGCATTTGCAGTTCTCAAAGGCGTGATTTAGATTATTTTGAATCAATCTATTTAAACTATTATATTACTTAGGAAACTCAATTTAATTACAACTATCTATTCAGCAGGTATTTTGGTAAAGGTAATTTACTAATTAAGCAAAAGAGGACAATTTTGTTACAAAAAGGCTGCCACTTAATCTTGACCACAACAAGCATAGAAATTAAATTTGAATAGGACTTTGAACGCCTTGACTGCTTGCTTCAGTGTTGCCATGAAAACAAGGGAGGGATAAATGTCATAAGATAGTTTTAAATAATGTGCATTTCCACGAAAATTACAGATTCTTCCTATTCTTGATTTCAATGAATCATCCCATCCCTAATTTTAAAGAATTAAAAAAAAAACATTTCTATGAAAATATGTTAGAATGTACTGAAGCAGTGTAAACACATTTATGTCAACGTTTTAACAGTACTCCCTCTGCAGAGACCTTATCTGACCACTCTTTGTGTTTAATAATAAACTCTATCTAAAGTTGTTTGTCTTGTGCAGTGGGAATCGGTGCATGAATATCTGTGTAAGATTAATATAAACTAATTTGTACTTTCTAAACTAATGAATACTTGCATTCTTCATAATTTTACATAAAAAAATAAAGTTTAAAGAATACAAAACTTTACACTAACCCGTAACATGAAATGTTATACACCATAAGAAAATAAAATATCACTGTCAGCCAAAAAAAAAAAATTACGAGAAAAAAAACAAAACATTGACTTGAACAATTTAGAAAATAAATCATTTAGATTTTCTAATGGGGTATATATTTTACTTTTGAAGATAAGGTCTCATATGTATATACTAGTAGAAAAGCCTGCTGAAGCTGGCTGAACGAAATCCGGACAGAAGGGATAACAAAGAAACATATGCAATACTGCAAGAGAAATGAACATGTGGCCTTAATCGCCATGAACAGAATATGATATGAATAGAAACAACAAAGATATATAATAAGAAATCCATGTTGTGTTTAGAATGCGCCCCCACGATATGAAAAATACCTGAGGAAATACACAAATAGGTAAGACGATTATGTATTTAAAGATAGGTAATAGTACATGAGAACTAAAAGAATTTCTAATGTTACACTAGAAGCTTGTGGAGGCAAAATAAGCACAGAGGCATCATAGAGACCAGAATACCTCTTAGTAAATTTCTCTTAAGGACCATCAGTGTAGATAAGGAGTAGAATTCATCTGTTTCAGTAACCAAGAAATATGAAGGGATTTAGTGCTTAGCACAACGCCCAGTAGCCTTTATTCCCCGAATTAAGTCAGGTACTCATTTAAAGCTGGGTGGACTTGAGAGACTAATGACCTGCTTTCATCAGGACCTCGAAACTTTTGATAGAAATCAACAGCAATATTTTTCTTTTTATTGTCTGTGTAACTAATGAACACCTAATCATGTTTGAAACTTAATAAATATTTATTCAGTTATTTTACTGCCATATGGTTAACAGTATATTGATCTTTTGATAATAACTGTTGAGTATAATGGTGTGCAGTTCTAACAATAATAAACTCAGGTTGCACAAGTAATCACGTTTTGATAATGAGCTATTTTGAAAATTCAGCACATAGTTTTCAGGTTTGTTTAATTTGTAAAGAATAACTACTTTAGCAGGTTATAATTTAGATATTTGGATTTATACTTTATATATTGACCTGCAGTGATACAATATAATTAAATTTTCACTATACTCTTTTATCTAAAAAGTGTTTTGTTTAGTAAAAAAATAAAAAATAAAAGTAAAGGTTATTACCTATATATATATATATTGATTTACCCTGGATTAAAAGCATTTCACTTTAAAAAAAATGTTTATAGTAACAGAAGTGTAAATATGTACACTGATATCCTTGATAATTTATTGTAAATTATAATTAGTCATTAAATTGTCTGTGTCCCTCCACACTTTTACAACTGCTGGTTTAAAGTAATTTGGAAAGGTTATGGGTCATAACTTTAACAATGTGATATAGGCTTCAGCTAAGCATGTTAAAATATAGATGCTGCATTCCTGTAAAAGAACTGTTAGGTCCTAAAACCTTAATAAAAAATTTTGAAACATTCTTTTATGAAAGCCACTTAAATATTTATTGAATAAACTTACTATTGCTTTAAGTAAACTCCTTCTCACCAGCAACACATCCTTTACAATGTCCATTTCTGTTGTCACATAGACTCGTTGAGGCACTGGATTTGCACTACAGTTAGATCGATCATAACCCAACACCAGAAAACGTTTGAATTAGCAATCTATAAATAAAAACAAAGAGATAGTCTATAAGATTATGTAATACTTAGTATATTAGTATTTTGGGGCTATGGTAAACCTAATAATATAAGCTTAATGCCTTGGAGCAGTCACACTGTTACAGAAACGCTTTCAAGATGTTGGATTAGAAAAAGCTGTATACATTGGATGCCAACACCATATTCTAGATACAATATTGAAACACGTCATGACAATGATCATTTTGGTACATCAAAACCAAATATCAGCTACTGGTTTGTGCCAACAATAACAGAAAAGTATGTATTCCTTGAAACATCATTTAATAATGCTATGGGGCACCACTTAAGAAATCAGAACAAGAGTGCTGGCGAGATGACATGGCTTTTTCTTGATCACCAATATAAAGCTCAGGATTTTCAATACTACAAGGAAGCTTCCCCAAAAAAATTTTCGATCACTTCCAAACATCAGTAATGTCTAACTGAACCTCAAGGGCAATTTATTGTTTGCTATCATTCGTTCTGATACCGGAGTATCGGCAAATAGCTAAAGCGTAGGTGATTTCATCAGTGGTACATGGGCTGACATCTGGTTTTCTGCTCATTGCTTCAATCCTACTGACTTTGATAATTTATCAGAAGCTTGTAAGCAACATCCAAAGGCTTTGAAGTCATTAAAGACATTTTGGTCCACCAGATCCAACACCTATACCAACGCCAGCGTTCAAATATCTGTGCAGAGCGTGCAGATTAAAGTGTGATGCAAGATTTACGTCCACTTTGCAAGTCCATTGAAAAATTGAACATTAAATTTCTTTTAACTAATGCACAATAGAACAAAAAATGTACATTGTAACATTGTAACAATTATCAGTCTTATTCTTATGTCACTTTTATTTGTAATGGTGAAACTTTTTATATAAATTTTTGAAAAATTGTATGTTCTAAAAAATATTTGTCTCAATTGAGGCAGTGAACTTTTTTAATGCAAAAAAAAAATTACCTATATTTTCTTTATTTGTGGAGTACAAAGCTCCACCAAATATGATATGGGGAACTAGGGGTTATATTTTAGTCATATCCCTAATGGTCATATAAAAGACAATAACTAGCTGCCTGCTGTGTAACCAATTAATGAAACATAAGTCATAATCAATTAAATGAAAATGCAAACTAATTCCTGAAAAAATAAATCATCACAATAATGTTATTGTTTGTGTAGACCACCAATGTCTATGCACTGCATCTTGAGAGGATGTCAGCAATTACATTGTCCATTCCTGGTATTGGAAGTATGTTGGACCTGTAGTTTTGCAGCAGTGAATACCAATGAGCCACTATGTGATTGATATGTTTCTTCTGGTTGATTAAGGCCAATGGGGCGTGGTCGGTGTATATGGTAAATGTACACCCCAGGAGATATTTAATTTTGTGATGCACCAAATCAAAGCTAGACCCTCCTCTCTCCACAGTGGCGTATCAAGTCTCAGCCGGCAGTTGTTTCCTCTGCTGACATACATCACAGGATGGCAGATGTCATCGGCGTCCTTGTGCATTAAGCACTCCCTTATTGCATATTTAGAGGCATCTATTGCTAGGGAAAAAGGTTCTGAAAATATCCGGTATTCGGAGAACTGTTCCCTGACACTCAGATGTCCACTTTATTTTATTGGGCTGCCCCTTACATACTAAGGCGAAAAGTGGGTTGGTTTACTCAGAAAAGTGGTCGATAAACTTCCTATAGTAATTGCACAGCCCTAAAAGACTTCTGACTTGTTTCTATGTACTGGGCAGTTGAATGTCCAGGATTCCTAGTGACGTTGTCAGACAGAGGCTTGATAATGTTATTTCCCACCTTGAACCCTAGAAACGATATTATCTTCTCCGCTTCACAGTCAAGTTATTCTCCAAGAGAATTTGTAAAATGACATCTATTACATGCAGGTGCTCTTGCCAAGTATAGTGGAATATACACATATCGTCAATGTAACATATAACATCTTGTCTATGTGAAAACGATTTAGCCATCATTCTGTTGAATGTTGCGGGTGCGTTGACCAGGCCGATGCTCATATAGTTCAACTGAAAAAGCTCAAATGGTGTGACGAACGCTGTTAATGGTTTTGAACTGAACCAGACAAGGGTATTTGCCAATATCCGCGCAATAGGTCAAACACTTTGTGAAAAACACTTGGCGTTGGCCAACTTTCCTATGATATCTTCAGAATATGGCATTGGGTACGAATAAAAAACTGTGATGCTGTTAACCTTTCAGTCTACACATAACCGTTACTTTGCCATCGTTCTTTATCACTAGAAGAGTCAGTGAGGCATAAGGGGATTCAGATTGCTCAATAATTCCCAGAGCAAGAAGTTCGTATAATTCGTTTTTCAGTTTATCATCGAGGTGTACGCCAATTGAATAAGGTTGGATGTCTGACTGGTGTGTTATCTGTGAGTCTGATGTTGTGTGTGATTGCCATAGTTTTGCCAGGCAGATCAGTCAGTATATGTACGATAACTCTGTAGTATCTTTGAAATCTCAATTGCATTTTTGTCATCTAAGTTTTCAAATTCACGTCAAGGGTATGTACTAGTACTCTTAATGACAGGGGTCCTAACATCATCCAAGTCATTACCCGACGGTTCGTTCTCGTGGAGGAGAGTACAGCAGGCTCCAGCATCAGTCTCCAGACCAGTGAGCCGACGGTTGTATTTTATAGCATATTTATGTGAAATGATTTGAGTTTGTTATTAATTTCTATTTCATAATCAACCTCGGGTAGCATCCTGGTTCACTATAAATGGTCCTTGCCATTGTATAAATAATTTTTTTGGGGTTGGGTAAGAAGAGAAGCACTTCATCACCCCCTGATGCCACCGGAAGGTTTTATTTTTGTTGTGTCTCTTACGGGTACTTGTCTGATTTGTGACATTTGTTACGCTCCCGCCACCCGGCAAGCTTGTATAATCCCTTTCTTCCTTGTGTCTATCACAATTCGTAGGCATTTTTTACTTCACTTTTCAGGCTTGGTTCACATAGTATGTCTCCATACTGCTCTAATAGTCCTCTAGGATTCACCCCGTAGACCATCTGAAAAAGGGAGAACACTGTCGACTCATGTATGTTTTCTCTGTGGTAGGTACTTGTCCCACTCTTGAGGACTTTGACTCACTATTTTATTTAGTGCCTGTTTTAACTTCCAACTATATCTTTCGCATACACCATTGCTTTGTGGGTGGTACAGTGTAGTGAATATACGCTCTATTTTTAAAAGACTCTCCAATTGCTGGAATACTTTACGTAAGCTGTGATCCTCTGACAGTATCGTTTGGGGGAACCCAACCTTGCAAAACATTGTGTACAGAGCGTGCTACATTCTGTGCGCTGATGTTAGTCAGTGGTAGGGCCTCGGGCCATCTTGTACAGATGTCCACTACTATTAGGATTAACTTATTACCTTTGAGATGATTTTATTAGCATATGCAGTAAAAAAAATGTGATGCACCCTGAGTTTTGGATACTCATTTGATGATATGAACTAGATCACTTTCACATATATAAATAAAGTAGTAATATATATGTTTCGACAGTTAAAATGTATCACAAAAAGGGAAAAACAAACAAAAAGGCTCACATAGTGTTACATCCTTCACCAGTGAATCCTGCAGCACAACCAGATGGACAACCTCCAGTGCTGACAAAACATGATCTCTGATCCGTTAAAGCACTTACAGAATTTCTCACCATTCTCAGAATGGTCAAAAATAGGTCATCACTGCTTGTTATAAAATTTAAAAGGGGAGGTAAAAAATATGGAAATGGCAATCTTAAATGCTTACAATTGTAAAAACTACTACACCCAGATGAATGATGATGATATTTTAAATAGTTAAGTGTGAACAATGTAATTATCTGAACATCATACTTGAAAATAAAAAGCAAGTTGGGTTTAGACATGCATGATTACTCCATTATGTGTGTAAAAAACAAAAATGTACCAAGCTTAAAAAAATCATAAAAAATTCAAATTTACTGTTTTTTATTTGGATAGGGTGATTTTTAACAGTGATGGTATCCAGGAAAGTAACTCAGAACTTAAAATGAATTTCTTTCCAGGCTATCCTGGTCTGAGAGACATACCATGGTCTACGGAGAAAAGGTCCTTGGGGTTCTCTAGTCAGGAAAAAAAACCTTCTTGCAAGGGTGTTGGTGCTGTGGTCAATGAGGACTATCCGAGACCATAGTATTCACAGCTGGCGGTGGTGACGGATGTGGTCAGCACACAACACCCTTCCACTCTGTCCCACTCAAGCACACCTGCGCAACCTGCCATGGTTTTGGCTGTGGGTTCAGGCACATTTGCACCCTCCCTTCTGTCTAAGTGGCAGGAAAAACCCCTTGCCTTTGCCATTCTGGCCGATCATAAGTACACACACCCTGCTTGTCTGGCCATTTTGGGAAAGTCTTAAAATATTTTTTCTGCCATCCCAGCAGACGATAGCAGGCACTCTGTAGGCAAATGGAAGCACTTTCAAATGTCTGTAATAGCTGAGCTATTTAACACGATCCACTTATTATTGAAGAAATGCTATCCACACCATCATGACAATGGATTGGAATATCATTCTTAAAGCTAAATATCCTTTTCTCAATTTACAGCTTCTATAAATGTTTGTACATGTATTACAGGATAATTTTATCATTTTTTACACGCAAATAATAGTTCTAAATGGTGAATACTTATGACTCACTATTTTATTTAGTGCCTGTTTTAACTTCCAATTATATCTTCGGATACACCATTGCTTTGTGGGTGGTACAGTGTAGTGAATATACGCTCTATTTTTAAAAGACTCTCCAATTGCTGGAATACTTGATTTTGGGTAAGCTGTGATCCTCTCTGACAGTATCGTTTTGGGGGGAACCCAATCCTTGTAAACATTGTGTACAGAGCGTGCTACATTCTGTGCGCTGATGTTAGTCAGTGGTATGGCCTCGGGCCATCTTGTACAGATGTCCACTAATATTAGGGTATTTACTTATTACCTTGGAGATGATCTTCTTTATTGGCATATGCAGTAAAAAATGTGATGACCCTTGAGTTTTGGATACCCGTTTGATGATATGGTCCAGATCACTTTCGGACATATGTAAATAAAGTAGTCACATATATGTTTCAATGTTAAAATGTAGCCACAAAGTGAAAAACAAACAAAAAAAGGCTTACTAGTGTTAGATCCTTCACCAGTGAATCCTGCAGCACAACCAGATGGACAACCTCCAGTGCTGACAAAACATGTTCTGGATTCGTTAAAGCACTTAAGAATTTCTCACAGTCTCGTCCATATTTTCCCAAATCCTAAGATTAAAAGTGTTTGTGAGAAAAAAGGAAACACAATTTAAAGAAACAATTGTAAAAATAGTGCAACTGCATTTTTTTCACTTAAAATAGTTTTTTTGTTTCCTTTATAGATGATAGTGTCTAATTGTTTTAACTGGATTTGTTACTTGTAAAGAAGCTTTTAAGATATAATTTACAAATTTTCCTTACAATAGTAAGTAGGCCATACCAAGTTTTTTATAATAAACAAATAAAAAAAATAGTAACCAAATCAATAAATGTTTCCAGTATTTAGGGATTACTTATTATTGAGAGAGAAATACTGATTGCTTTTAAAAAATCATGCTGTTGTCAAATTAGGTATAAAATTGCAAGTTAAATGCCAACATTGTGTCTTAAAACTTATAGAATCAAACTAGTCTGTTTTATTCAAGAATAATATCCAAGTTGGAACCCCAAACTGACTTTCTTTACTACCAGTTACGTTTATTAAGATCATTGGATCCAAATTTGTCTACGTGAGGCAAACTTTATGGAAGCTATGAATTTTTCAACTTGTAAATTTTAAGATAATTTGTAAAAACCAGAATGGTCCACTATTAGGGTATATTTTTTTTTAATTTGTTTCCAAGACCATATTTTAAGAAATCAGGAAACAATCTGTAAATAATATAATTAAAATTATTTCAAGAACTTATGGAATTTGGAAAAATGTGTTTTCTCTTTTTGGTCAAAAATAGGTCATCACTGCTTGTTATAAAACTTAAAAGGGAGGTAAAAAATATGGAAATGGCATTTTTAAATGCTAATAATTGTAAAAACTACTACACCCAATAAATGATGATGATATTTTAAATAAGTTAAGTGTGAACAATGTAATTATCTGAACATCATACTTGAAAATGAAAAAGCAATGAGTTTAGACATGCATGATTATCCATTATGTGTGTAAAAAAACTAAAAATGTACCAAGCAAAAAAAAAAATCATAAAAATTCAATTTTACTGTTTTTTATTTGGATAAGGTGATTTTTTAATATAGAGGTACCCCAGGAAATAACTCAGAACTTAAATGAATTCTTCAGGCTATCCTGGTCTGAGAGACATACCATGGTCTGGGAAAGGTCCATGGGGCCCCTAGCTGTGGAATGAGTAAAATCTTTCTGCAAGGGTGTTGGGCTGAGTAATCAGGACTATCCAAGACCACAGTATTCACAGCTGGCGTGTGGTGACTGATGTAGTCAGCACACAACATTTTTCATTTCTGTCCCACCTAAGCACATCTGCGCAACCTGCCATTTCAGTTGTGGGTTCACGCACATTTGCACCCTCCCTTCTGTCAAGTGGCAGGAAAACCATTGCCTTGCCATTCTGGCCAATCACAATTTCACACACCCTGCTTGTCTGGCCATTTTAGGAAAGTCTTAAAACATTTTTCTGCCATCCCAGCAGACCATAGTTAATACTCTTTAGGCAAAATGAAGCAATTTTCTAAATGTCTGTAATAGCTGAGCTATTTAACATTCGATCCAACTTATTATTGGAAAGAATGTCATAATTTTCATAATGGTATGACAACGGATATGAATATCACTTAAAGCTAAATATTTCCTTTCAATTTACAGTCTTCTATAAAGTTTGTACATGTATTACAGGGTGATTTTTTATTTTATCATTTATTTACACGTCAAATAATAGATTTAAATAGTGATTTTTAGATTATTGATCACCCACAATAAGTGAAAAAAATTGGTTAACAAGCACTCACAGAGTAGTCAATGTAACATTAATATGTCCTCATTGGATTTTATTCCCTCTAAAGGTTCTAATTATGGATTTAATCTGTAGAATAGTATGGAAACTTTGAGTTATTAATTTGTATTATGTTTTCGCTAGGGCAAGCGGGGATTCTCTTTAGTATTGGATGAATTAGTTAAATGGAAATTTTAAAACCAATATAGGCCTAGTAATAATGCTATCTATTTTTCGATTTTTTGCAGCTAAATTTGAACTGTTATAATAATATCTACACTTTTTTTGTTACAAACGGTTGTGAGGGATGACATCATGAATTTTGAAGCCTTTTCGAAAGTAGCCGTGATGATTTTTATTTTTTTATTAACTTCAGATATACAATAAAAATCCACCATCTGAGACATCTTTAGCTTTTTCCCGAATTTTTTGTAGCATCATTAACTGAAGGGCCGTATTATTATGTCATAAGTGATGACATTACTGACTAAATATTTGAATTGCTTCAACAATTTCTTCCAGAAATGGCACATAATCTTTGCATCGACTGAGACAGTTTGGAAAAGTGATCCCTGCCATATCAACCAGATAACTGTCCTCCTGAAGTCTTTGAGAAGGGGAAGTACGACTATTGCAGATTGTATGAACAAAGCATTTTAGAGGTTAGAAATATTAATCGATATAAATTATGTCACTAAATACTGAACTTATCATCCAAAATAAAAAACATTTAAACAAATATAAATTATGAATAAACAAAACATGGGCTTGCATTTATAATATATGTAAGTATGCATTATTTGACCTATATTTTGTAAGACTATTATTTGAAGTTTAAAAAAGACATGTTTTTATATTGTTATATACAATAACAGTTATATAGAACTATTTTGAAACATATCTGTATGTAACATAACGTAATTCATCTTTCTCATTCATAAGACATTTTACAAGGAAGTAATATATCAAAATTAATAAGTTAATGAAGTAATATATCGTTCAAATTCAAACACAGCAAAGTTAAAGTAAAATTAATTTTTTGATTTCATTACCATTTTTAAATGAAAGAAATCCTCTCAAATGAAACAGTTTTTCCTAACTTTTTTAAACTTTATAAATATTTTAATTAGAGCTTCTGTTTGATTAAGCCTAAAACTGATCAAAATTAAAAATTTTATCGCAAATTCAATTTAGACATTTTAATTCCATACTACATGTATGCATTTAGTTTGTATTTTTCCGCCGTGATGTCATTATTTCATAGCTGTCAACATTGTCATGAATAAATAAGTCAGTTTAATTTTATGTTTATAGCAGTATGATTAATTAAAATGGATCTAGTTAAGCATTATAATATATGTCTATTGAATCAGTTATTTGCAGACCAGTTTGTTGGACATGTAGCAAATTCATTTCAAGTGATGCTGACTTTTTCTTTCAACCAAGAATATTGCCAACATGTGATTTTCTCGTACTGTAGGTTCCTGATTTAATGACATATGTCAACCTTTCTCTTCATCCTTATTGTATTTTGCTACATTTCACCCCAATGAAGTCTTGCTTATCCTTACCCTCCACTTCAGTATGTACCCCCTCCAATTCCCATCCCTGAAAAAAATAACACAGTCATTTCTATCTCATGTAAGCCTTTTCATTCATAAAATAATAGGTATTAGCCAGCAGTTGCCTCATTTATCATTAATGAGTTTTTTTTCTTGCTTTTACTCCCTTTCCCTAACCGGTCGTATTTTTGAAGCCTCTTTTCCCTATTAAGGGTTATTGACGTTACTTATGCAGTCATCGGATCTTGGGGGTGTTTTTCTTGCTTTTTTTTTTAATCATGTCTGATTTATTCTGTTTATAGAATTGGGTTATGTACTGATTTTTTTTTCCATGTAACTTCTGAAATAATTCCTTTAGGTAATATCTTTTCGCATTTATGTGTTTTGCATTTAAAATTTAATCCCATAATTTTTTTAATGCATCAACTATGCGTTACTTATAGTAAGTGGGACAGCTCTAATTTTTAGTTCTGTCTTTTGCCCGTATTAGTAGGGGTGGGTATTTGTGTGCAGGTAGTGGGAAGAAGCTGGCATAGTAAGCGAATGGACCTTGACTTCAAATTGTAGAGTAAAATTTAAGTTATTTATCAATTAGGCCCCACTTTGACATTTCAGCCTTTGTTTTAATTAATGTTCACTTATGTGTTGTGTGCAAAATTTTTATTGTACATCTTTTTTTGTCGCATTAATTGTGTGTTATAGTTGTTTAATCAGCAGCCTTAATTTTAATATGTCATAGATTTTAAAAAATAAACTATTTGAAAATGTTTTTTCATTTTTGCGAGAAAAATTTGGGCTTTTGTTCAAAGTATGTAGGGGGGATGTATACTCCAAGAGAATTGCAATCATAGTATATACAATCATCCTAAAAATCATTTAAAGTTAGTTTATTATTAAACATATTAAAAAAAGATAGTCATTTGTTTTGTAATATATTGGTATGCAATGGTTTTACTTAACTCTGATCTTTGATGTAAGTCCTAAAAATCATTTTTATGTAAAAGCACTATGAGTGGTCCTGAAAAAATCCTTCAGGCTATGACTACACTATGAAATTCAGACAAGAGAAAAAGACGTCTATATATCATGTGTTTTAAATGGCATGGCGAATGTGGGCTAAGAATCGGACTCATCTACATTTATCACAGTCATATTGGTGGAAAAATCCAGATTTTAAAAAATTTAGTCCAAATAAAAGATCTATGCAAAAAAAATATAAAAAACATTTGTCCTAAAACCATACTCAAAGTTATTATTAAAAATAAAAAATATGGGTTACAAATAACTAGATGTTGAGTAATTTCAATGAAAGATTTTGTTTTTTAAAATATCAACAAAATGTATATATATGATGAAGGTAGAAAACTTAAAATAAGCTTATTGATATATTACACTTATGATAAATTAATGTTAGTATTTCCATATAAATGATTGGTTGAAAATAAGCAATAATGCCACTGTTTTTTGTCAGCCTTTGTGAGTAGCTAATACATGCACAAGCTTCAAGAGAAAAAAAAATATTCTCACCTCCATATATTTCAACCTCCACAATGTTAGGATATTTTCCTTGGGGTTATTTTTAATTGTGATTGTAACAGTTTGAACTGGTTCTGTTTTGTTACTTGTAACAACGGATCTCCAGATGCCATCGTCTGGGCCACTGTCAATATATTCAAAAACATGATTTTCTGTGTTATAACTGCAGTAGCTGAAATTTACGTAAGCGATCTTGATAACCTGGAATAGATGAAACATATTATTATACAATATAAATATTAACATATCACATTGTAATTTAACAGGAAATTATAATCTATGATATAAAATGAAAGCTAAGAGGAGAAAACTGGGGTCAATGAAAATTTAATTTAATTTGGTAGGTTTTAAGTTTTTTATTTTAATAATACAACTGGTGGAAATACCAGCTGTACCCTCAAAGCCTTTGCAGGAAGATAGACTATTGTAAAGCTATTGCCGAACCTACGGGATTTTGGGGCCCTGCATTTTGACGCTCGATACCATATCATCAGATTAATGTAATATTTAATATTTAATCTAAAAAAATAATTCTTGGGGTCCTTTCTCAAGCTGGGGTCTGGGCGGGACTTTCATGATTTTGACCTCTCCAGTTCATGCCGTGTGTTAATTTTTTTAGTTATGCAAATAATTTAAAATCTAGTAAGTTGTTGTTTCTTTTTCTTACACCATCCTAAAAGATCCAATTCTTATAAATTAAAAAAAAAAATGTCAAAGAGATCTAATTAGTTTCTTTTCACTAAAAATAACTAAAAGGATACATTCTGAAAAAAAAAAGCAATTAAAAAAATAGTATATAGGAGAAATTGAACTCGGCTAGTCTACAAAAAAGGGATTCTTGGCCAGATTATGCGCTTAACTTTTCAGCTACAGCTGCGTATTAATTAAGTGGGTAGAGTTTTAATGCAACTATTAGAAAAATATTGATCAGTTATGTTTTCATTGCCTTTTGACCTCAGTTTTGGTTGGGTCTATATTGTTATTTTGTAATTGAGAAATAATTCAAAGCCGTATTTATTTAAAATCATAAATATTTTAAAAGCTGAGAACTTAAGTAGAATAGAAATTCGCAGAATTTCTTTTTTTAAATATATATAGACTTTTAAAAAGAACTTGTTCTATGAAATTAGATCGAAAACACGGTCAATAGTCTTATTGTCTCCGACGTCGGAGATTTTCGATTATTACTCTTGTTTACGTATGTCGATGTTAAATTTCTCTGTTGTAATAAAAACTACAATGGTTTGAATGATATTATATGCTAATTATTAATTTTTAATATTGAGGACTTTTACATTTCATAATTAAAAGCACAGACACTATTGTAAACTAGATATTTCAAAAAGAAAAATTGAATCGAGACACAGGGGATGACACCATTTTTTTAATTCTTGTTTAGCTTTCGATTTAACGCACTGGAAATGAGTATTATGATAAATGATTTATATACAATGCAGCATTTCAATACATAAGAGTATTAACCTAATGTAATGTTTTAGTTATAGAAAATCATAGTAGATGTATATACTGGATCCTGATAATCGGCACAGCAGTACAGTTAGGGGCACGGTTAGCTTGTCAACTTTAATGAATTCAAACATCACCAAGGCCACAGCTTGCAATTACTGCCAGCTCAACAATACAGAGATTTCAACATTGTTTGAAGAAACTGATCAATGGCTGATTGGCAGTCTTGAATTGTCAAAGTATTTTCCCACTACTTCGTTTTAAATCACAAAGCCATCAAAAAAGGGTTTCTCATTGGCAGATGCCAGGACATGCCCTCTTGTGGATTCATATTTTAGATACACTTATTGGCCCTTTAAGCCAAGGCATTCAAGTGTACACCTTGCTTTTATTAATCATAAATCAAAAACAGCTTGACAATAGATTCTGAGCAAACTGGCAAAAACAGTGAGTTACTGAAAATGGCTATATAAAACAATAAAGCTTCATATAGGGAACTGTATTTTCTTTATGCTAGTAATGTTCTTAACTCTGAGTGATCTAGACCTAACAACCGGTACAGTAATATTCTTTTTTGTTAATATTTTTTTTAATAATTCCGGTTTTTCTCTGATTCTCAATTGGGAAAGAGTTCAAAAATTTTATTCTAAAAGTATTACAGTTAAATAATGTTATTGAATTAGAACACTATGTTCATAAACTGGATAAATAAATGACTGTTGAAAAAAACAACCCTCACAACTGGAGTTTACTATTAAATAATTCAACTAACAATTAGAGAATTTACACTATTCAGTAATACGTATCTTTTTTTTTAGAAATATTTTTTCTTCTTCTTTCAGCTTAATAGAATCACATAGTGCTCTGGCCTATTGTACTATTCCTTCCCACTTTACCCAATCCATTATGATTTCTTTCTGATCTCTCAAAAAATACAGAGCGCATCGTATGCATGGTCTGACTTCTAAGAGGTCACCAAAGTCCGAAAATTACATTCAAGATTTAATTTCCTTTTTTTTGTCCTATTGAAGGGGCCCAATGTTGATTTCTTTCTGTCTAGGACTGTTAATACAAGAGTAGTAGACATTTATGGATTTTATGGAGTTTTGATTAAGACAATGGTTTTGGTAAAGTTAGGATGATGATTAAATTGCTAAATTTGGTGTTGCTGATCAATTTTAAATTTCCTGAAACTTCTTGCTGGTTACCCTTGATTTATATTGAAGTATACTTACCATTTCTGTTGAAAAGGACATATCTATTTATAGAAAACAGTTTCTTAAATTGAATTGTCCATATAGGTTTTGGAGTTTTATCACCATTTGTGTGTGTACAACTGTGATAAATAACATCTGAATTTCTTTTACCATCTACAGCTAAATTTGATGAGAAATGTTCATAAGTATTTGTTTGGTTAGGTAGATTGATTGAATGCCACATTGCGACCTGTAAAATAAAAAAGTTTCAAAACTCTAATGAAAAAGTGAAATAAGTGAACTTGTATTCTAAGATCAACTTATTTTTTTGTTCAGTAATATGATTAAATATTTCACCTCCACTCAAGAATTAATTTATTTTGATGTTTTTGTGATTAAGCGATAACCATTAATAATTTTTTCAAAATTTTATAATGATTTGTAATTTGATAATTTATAATGGTATATATGACATTCATCAATTCCTGGTCATTAATGATCAATACTAAAATTGTATTTATAATGTTTTGAGAAAGAGGAGTGTATACAGTTTCACATAAGAGGTGAGTTATATTATTATTTACAGTTTACACCTCAAGGTGATTTTTTGTGTGTGTAATAATTTTTTTGCAGCTACACTTTTAGTTAGGTTTTTTATGCAAATAAAAAAAATTAAAATTAAGGAATATGCATGCACAAAGATTGAAATATCTTTTTAAAAGGTGAATCTAAAATAAAGTTTTCTGAAAACACTGGGAGGAATGCTTCATGAATATAGAATTAAGTTATTGAGAATGAAAGAAAAATTTGAGTTTGTCTAAAATGATATGGTAAGATTTATAAAAACAATACAGACATTTAATTAGCCTCTGAGTATAATAATATATAATGTGCCTAAATTATTTTTGGCAGAACGTTTTAAGCACTTTTTTTCCTAAACGACAGATTATGAGTTTTTATCTGTCTTTTGTAGATAAATATCTATAACATGCTTTTGGTTTAGGTCAATTAATTGGTCAAGATGATCAATTTTTTTATTTTTTAACAGCAATTTATAAAACAGCTAAAAATAAAGCTAATACTTTTGTTTATCTTGGTATTATTTGTTTTCATAAGAGAGATAGCGAGAAGTTTCAATTTATTTGGAGCATTCATTGAGCGTGAAGCTTTTGGTTATTAACTATATATAAAATAGGTTTTTAGTCTGCTTGTTGCTAATTTATATTGATTTGAATGTGAAATTTTACCGTCTACAATTTTTTTAGAAGCATCTTGTAAATTTTGTTTACAAGCAAGAAAAGCAACCAGTGATTCATAAAAACTGTTTGCTCCATATATTTTTGGTGATCATCATAATGAGAAGAGAGCGTAAAACGGTCCAAACAGATTCTGCTACATATGTGGTTCAGTCACTTTGTCATACAGGCAGTCACCGGTCACAAATTTTGTTAAGAAAATCTATGTACCACATCATGCTTATTTTGGTGTGAAACTTGGCAATCTGGACGAACCCTTTGCACCCCACTTATGCAGTAAAACATGTGTCGAGGGTCTACAATGATGAAGCAAAAGGAACCAACCGTCACTTCCTTTTGATGTGCCAATGGTTTGGAGGGAAGGAAAGGATCACACTACTGATTGCTATTTTTACATGACAAATCTAGAAAAAATAAACATCATATCAAGTATCCCATTTAAAGATCACAACTGGGTGATATGTGGGGATGTTAAAGTTTAAGCGCTTGTGCTGGGTCTACAAGGTAGCTGCACAAAGTACCCATGTTTCCTCTGTTTATAGGACAGCAATGCAGACAGCTTTACATAAAACACAATTGAGCAGCAAGGCTTCATCTGAAACCAGGTTCCTATAAATTTCTTTCAAATGTTCTTGTCATCCCCAGAAAATTTTGCTTCCACCATTACACATCAAACTTGACCTAATTAAAAACTTTGTCAAAGCATTAAAAAAAAAAAGGCCAAGCTTTTGCATTCCTCAAGGAAAAATTTCCATGTATAAGTGAGGCCTAATTGGAAGCGGGGATTTGTGATGGCCCGCAAATTAGGGAGTTGGTAAAAGATGCCGTGTTTGAGGATTATCTGAATAAAAATCAACTCAATGCATGGCATGCATTCAAGTCTATTGTCCAGAATTTTCTTGTTAACCACTGAAGTCCAGACTACGAACTGATGGTTGAGGAGCTACTCATAGATTCAAAGGTCTCGGAGCACACATGTCTGTGAAAAGGCATTTCCTCAGATCACATTTAGACTATTTTCCTGACAACTGCTGTGATATGAGTGAAGAATAGGGGGTAGAGAGTTTCCAGGGACACTGGGATGTAGATATGCTTGCTGGCTACTGCTGGTGCATCAAAAGAGATGATCCAGATGCAGATCACCAATGAAATTCTTTGAAAAAACATTTCTTCCACAATAACTTTAAAAAAATATTTCTACATATATTCTTCAATTTACATTAAAACAGTATTTTTTACTTTGATATACAATAAAAACTTGACCTGATCGAAAAAACCAGTTACATATTTGAAATCAACAAAAAAAAATTGATCTAGAAAACATTTTTTAAAAGTCAGACCCCAAAAAAAAGGTTCAAACGCAGACCAGTGTTATTCTTTTTTTAACAATCTATTGACAGTAAATTTAAAACAGTAAAGGCCCCTTAGCTCTTATTGGGCATCAAGGCAATGAATTATGGAATTCAGGTATTTCTTTTGCCTTGGCATATTAAGGGTTTGTGCTACAACAATGCCATTTTTAATCCTACCCTATTTAAGCTGGGTGGACTTGTAGGACTTTAAACCAACTTTTACTAGGACTTGGGAAAATTCCTTCGGTTAGTACCAAGGAATGAACCAGGGATATGAGGTCAATATTTGAGCTCTCTACACCACTTGTCCCAAGATGATGTATACTTTCGATTTAATACTTATTAATGTGAACTAAAAATAGTGGTTGTTACCATAATGGGTATTCCTGGTGCTCATTAGAACAAAGATGCACTGCTTTGTACATCATGTGTTTTGAGTAACACTTCATGCAGGTGGGATTTGTTAAATACACTTTTCAGTACAACTGCAATTTTTATATAGACTATTGTTTAGGGTGGACACTTGTGTTATAGCAAGCTCAAGTCTTATTATGTTTGTGTGGTAAAAGCATATGATGCCTTCTCTAGTATGTTAAACTTATATTATTAGGTCATGGATTGCTTCATGAATATATTAGTTATGATTGTTTAATTTTTTATATTATTAGTGTTTTTAAAGCTAAAGATAGATAACTTGTATGTTATTCTTCCTTGGACTGAAAGCTACAAAGTTAGATTACTCCACTACAAAATGAGTGAAGGGTCAAGTTGTTCTACTTTAAGTAAGGGCTATTTAGAAGGTACTCCAAGTATATGATTTTTTCCTGAAATCTTATGTTGAGATGTTATTGATGTTGCAATAGTCAAGTGGTCTGTGTAACGCTTAAGGACCCTAATTATAAGAAACATGTTTATCCACATGAGTATGTTGTTCATGTAAAACTATAATAACTTAAATTAATATATTAAATTAGATGGTGGCCTAGTTGTTCTTTATATTTAATAAAATTAATGTTTAATGTGTAATTATAGTCTAAGTCATTTATTTCTGCTGTATGTAGGTTATAGTTATAGGTAATGTTTAATCTGTTAATGTCAGGCTGCATGTTCAACCCTAAGTTATAAAAAAGATGCCGCTTGTTTAAATAAATAAAGTTAGTCCTGACAGATATTCTGATCCACATTATTTAAATAAATCTGAGTTATTCAGTTTGTGAAATTGTTTACTTAAAAAATTTATTTTAGAAAAACTGATGCCTATAAAGTTATTAATTATTATATGTAATGTTTCTCTGTAGCAAAAGAGTTCTTAATTTCAATCTGAACAGCATCAATGCTGAGAGAAGGTGAAGCTGTCAATAAAAAAGCAACAACCTCAATTGTTTTTATGAAAAGGATAATATTTAATTCATGCCTTAATGAAGTTTATAAACACTTTAGCTTTTTTTAGTGGTAAGAACATTTTTTTTTCAAGCTACAAATTATCTAGCAAGAAGATTACAAAATAAAAAATAAATTATAGTTACCTCCACTGACAAACACAGTACATATATATTTTTAATCTCTGGTTGCTACAGATAGAGCATTTATCTATGAGCAAATCCTTGTTGCAATGTACATCATAGGTTTTCTCATCAATGACAGTGATAATAAAATCACATGTGGTATTGACTGCTGCATTTTTAAAATTTATTTTAAAGTTTAGTCCTTTTGACCTAAGAAGTAAAGAATTCTCATATCTAGTACATAATTAACTTGTAATAATAAAATAAAAATACCATTGTATCAATACAAATTTTAATTATTGTAATAATAGCTTTAAGCCTTACCATTAAAACTACTGATAAGTAGGAAAATTCCGTTTAATTAACCAGTTTAAGAGGACAGGCAAGGGACGTATGTATTTTTATTATTAAAAGTTCAGGGTTGAATCTTTGTTTGGTAGAAAAAGGTTAAAGTACCAGTCTAATTCTATAAAATTTCCAGTGCCCAAGGTTGAAGAAATTAGGTAATTTACATATAAAATACATTATCCTTTAGTGTCAATGGGTAAGGATGATCAAGTACGGCCCAGAGAGTTCAATAAACTTTCTTTGGTTACATATAGATGTGGTAACTGAGCTGACAAAGAGAGGTAGATTAACCAATCAAAGGAGTTGGGGGTATAGTCAGGATACAATTTTACAGTAGGTGGTACAGTACAGTTGAGAGACTAGAGAAGGGGCCGAATTGTGAGTGTTGCTGGTCATAGTCATATTTATAGAAAATGATATAAAATGGCACTCGGTTTATTGAATATAGTTAGCATAATCATTCATAATAAAATGACTACAAGTTTAAATATAAATAATTTTCATTTATATAGATACTGTATATGT
>JAGDYQ010000130.1:317799-336807 GCA_021962125.1 Bulinus truncatus | reverse complement strand
ACCAAACAGTGAGGACTTCCCATGTGGGATGTCTCCAGAGAATGCAGAACATGTTCTCCAAACATGCCCTTTACATGACACAGCTCGCAACAGGTTCTGGCCACAGATGACCTCCTTCAAACAAAAACTTTATGCGAGTGAGGCGGACCTGGATGCCACCGTCAGTTCATCATAACTATAGGCCTGGTCGTTTGAAATCCTCCATGTTTATATATGGAGAACAAAGAAGAAGTAGTCCTTAGCAATGATATGTTAGGCTGTAGGAAGCACATACATGTATAAAATACATAAATGCTTTTGTTTAATAATGCATATAATAGTTTTTAAATGTAATTTTTTTTTTAAATAATCATTACTGTATTTAAATTTACATCTAATAAAATCCATACCATTAAATATATGGAAATTGAAATAATCTTTTTATTTTTATTTTTCTGTTTTTATTTTAGTGATAATTTTTTTAAGCTCTTAGATTATTTATAATTAATTAATTATTAATAATTTGTATTGAACAAAATACTCTTGATTCTTGATATAACAGAGACCCCACTGCAGAAATGTGTCTTGCAAAGGGAAGAAATAGTAAAGTGAATGCTACAACAGAACAGCTGTTGATAATCATAAATGAACTAGGCAAAAAATAATGAATTGTATTTTATATATATATATATGTCTATACATAATATGACTCTCTAAAATATCAAAATGTTCAACTTGACCCAGTTCCCACACCCTTCTTTCAGAGGAGAGTTAACAGATGATGAGCAAATAAAAATGTACACTGTCCTTGAAACTGTAATGTGCACTATCATCTTGTTAACTGAACACAAATCATGGGTGCTATACAGCCCCGTAGCCAGGGGGGGGCACTGGGAGGGCCGTGCCCCCACGCTAGGTATGGAGTGCCCCCCCCCGCTTAAAAAAGAAAAAAAAAGAGGAAAAGATAAAGAAAAAGTAAAGGTGCCCCCCTTGCTGGGTATTGGTGCCCCCTGCTAACTTTGACCTGGCTACGGGCCTGGTGTTATTAATAAATTGATCAACAGTTGAAATGCGGCTGTAATGATCTCTCATTTTAAGATTTATGTTTCATGTTTCTTTCTTCACATGGAGATGACCTACATGTACTTGAGAGATGTATAGACAATGCATTGAAAAAGATATGGTTATTTAAATAATACAATGAGTAAAACATGTAGCTTTTGAGGTTTGGTTTGAAATTCATTCTGCTGCAAAAAACCACTAAATCTTTTTCAGTTTTTTTTTTGTTTTTAAATGGGGAAAAATATTTTGTTCGTTTTACCAAGTGTTTTTTTCTGGTTCGTTCAAGTTCAGCTCAACCGTACAATTTCATAAAACGTGTCCACAATGTTAGTTGTAGTGTGCGTCCTCCATATTTGAGAAATTCTTTTCCTGGGTCTTTATTTTTTTTTTTTATAACATTGTTTATTTCTTCTATCAACTTCTATAATTGGTTCTTCTATTTCTGCACCATCGTCCTTTACAATGTTTGGGACATCTTTTGGCTGTCAATATTAATTCAATGAACAGACAGACATCATAAAGAGTTTTAATTCAATGAACAGACAGACATCATAAAGAGGTTTAATTCAACAGTTCTTCTTGTTCACACTGGCTGGGTTTTAAAAAAGGTGGTGGGGGAAGGGAACGGGAATGTAAACATTTATTTGTTAAGTGGGGAGGGGGGTGGGGAGTTGAAGTCCCTTTAAGGATGAGATGAAATCTCTTAGATCCTATGAACCACCAATTGGACGATTTTTATGGTGCCCTTCTCTCATCCCCACCATAGCCGATAGTGCAATGGCCAAGGAGGCACCACTGGATATATATCGAGAACTTGAGTGAGTCCCCTCCCCAAGAAATTTTTTGCAGCTCCATATCTGGAATGGTGCATTTTAGTACCGATTGTTTAGCTATTAATTAGAAATATATAATTTTAAGTACGTTTCAATAATGCATGGCATGTTGCAGTTTTGTTAAAAATAATTTAAATAGTAAAGAGTTTTAATGATAAAAATTTTTTGAGGCTGAGCTATTTCAGATTCCTGTTATAAATATATTGACCATTTGTTCTGCAACACAATTGTTACATAATATATACCTGATTTATATTATTATACTGTTGGTTTAACGTACAACCCGGAAAGAACGACTAAGATGCACGAATATAGCTTAACTATTTGTGTGATATTTCTTATAAAATATTGAAAACAAAGAACAACAAATTGACCAGTCGCAATTATTCAATTTAATATAAAATTAATTCTGCTAAAAAGTGAATTTGAAAATTAAATAACATCACTCAGAAATCACGGAGTTTGTACTTTATTTTTTTTATTATACATATGTATAAAAATGAAGTCAGAAGTCAATGTTATTTTATTAACTTATTTAAGTTGCTAGTTGTCCTCAGAAGATATCAATATATAAAACTATTACAAGGTGGACAGAAATTTCGGGCCCCTGGGCATTGGTGACACGGGCCCCAGTGCTGATATTAATATTTTAAAAAGCTGATTGGCCAGCTCAGCCAGGCCCCTAAAACTCCCCGGGCCCCTTGGCATTTGCCCACTGCCCCCCACTCGTCGGCACTGGTTGGGAACTTATATTATTGTACGTTTCAAATTTGCAAACGTCGTGGTTTAGCACTGAATTTACCTAAAAATGCTTCAGCATTCAGATTGTCTGTTAATTTTTTTTTTTTCAAATGCAAGCAGGACAAGATTGCTTAGACGCTTTTGTAACATTAATCTGCGATATGGGGTGAGCATTCGTGTGAGGGTTGAGAAACTGTTCTCACACACGGCTGTTGAAGCCCCAAATGCCAATGCTGCCCAAATACCCAGAAGTGAACTTCAATAAGATTTAATCTTTTATGCCCAAAAAATAGATAAGCTATATATGTAAGTAAAATAGCCTGAATGATTGCCAAAATATAAACTTTTAAGTTTTTATTATTATTGATTTATTGAACAAAATGATTGATGTTTTATAGCCGTTATTATTAAAATTTTGTCAAAAAGTTCAAATCATGCATGGGAGGGGGGGGGCTCAGGTCATGAACAGGGGGGGGGGCTCAGCCCCCCCCAGCCCCCTTTTGGCTACGGGCCTGAATATTCGTTGTAAATGTCTGATATAAATGTCATTCTCACAACCCAGGATCAACCCGTTATTTAAAGTAAAAACATTGTCTGTGCATTCATCACTATTACGGCTTGTTTTTTTTTTCTTTTGCATTTTTCAGGGGGGGGGGAAGTTATAAATAGACTTAAACAAATGTTTTTCGCCATTCTACTTACAGTGATGTCACTGGTCAATCGTCTGGCTCCAGTGCATGCGACTACAATTTTGTATCTGGCTCTGTTTACTAAGCTATGTTTACATTGTGTACAACCTTTCTGGTCAATCGTCTTGCTCCAGTGGATGCTACTACAGTTTTGTATTGGGTTGTTTTTACTAAGCTATGTTTACATTGTGTACATCCTTTCTGGTCAATTGTCTTGTTCCAGTGGACACTACTACAGTTTTGAATTGGGCCATGTTAACTAAGCTATGTTTACATTTAGTACAATACCTCTGGTCAATCGTCTTGCTCCAGTGCATGCGACTACAGGTTTGTATCGGGCTTTGTTTACTAAGCTATGTTTACTTTTTGTACAAACTTTCTGGTCAATCGTCTTGCTCCAGTGGATGCTACTACAGTTTTGTATCGGGCTGTGTTTACTAAGCTATGTTTACATTTTGTACAACCTTCGTCAATCGTCTTGCTCCAGCGCATGCTACTTCAGTTTTGTATTTTGCTGTATTTACTAAGCTATTTTTGAAATTTGTACAACCTTTCTGGTAAATCGTTTTGCTCCAGTGGATGCTACTACAGTTTTGTATTGGGCTATGTTTACTAAGCTTTGTTTGAAATTTGTACAACCTTTCTGGTAAATCGTTTTGCTCCAGTGGATGCTACTACAGTTTTGTATTGGGCTATGTTTACTAAGCTATGTTTACATTTTGTACAATATTACTGGTCAATCATCTTGCTCCAGTGGACGCTACTACAGTTTTGTATTGGGCTATGTTTACTAAGCTATGATTACATTTTGTACAACATTACTGGTCAATCATCTTGCTCCATTGGACGCTACTACAGTTTGTATTGAGCCATGTTGACTAAACTATGTTTACATTTCGTACAACCTAATTGGTCAATCGTCTTGCTCCAGTGGATGCTAGTACAGTTTTGTATTGGGCTATGTTTACTAAGCTATGTTTACATTTTGTACAACCTTTGTCAATCATCTTACTCCAGTGGATGCTACGTGTAAAAGTGTAAGCTACGTGTAAAAGTGTTAGCTACATGTAAAAGTGTAAGCTGCATGTAAAAGTGTAAGCTACGTGTAAAAGTGTAAACTACATGTAAATGTGTAAACTACATGTAAAAGTGTTAACTACATGTAAAAGTGTAAGCTACTTGCAAAGGTTTAAGCTACATTTAAAATTGTAAACTACATGTAAAAGTGTAAGCTACGTGTAAAAGTGTAAGCTACGTGTAAAAGTGTAAGCTACATGTAAAAGTGTCAGCTGCATGTAAAAGTGTAAGCTACATGTAAAAGTGTAAACTACATGTAAATGTGTAAACTACATGTAAAAGTGTTAACTACATGTAAAAGTGTAAACTACATGTAAAAGTGTAAGCTACGTGTAAAAGTGTAAACTACATGTAAAAGTGTAAGCTACATGTAAAAGTGTAAGCTACATGTAAAAGTGTAAGCTTCATGTAAATGTGTAAGCTACATGTAAAAGTGTAAGCTACATGTAAATGTGAATGCAGGCCGTAGAACTCTTGGTTTAAAAAAAAAACAAGCACTATAGCACTTGAAAAAAAAACCGTTTATATTTAGTGGCTACACCGTACTTGAATAAAAGTGTTACATTTTTGTGTGTGTGTGTTCTATATTTAAATATCGTCAACAAAATATTATCAGCATGCCGCGCTCCCCTCCCCCCCCCTTTCCACACACACACACACACACACACACTTAACATTTCTGAATTAACTAGAACATATACGGCAACTCCAATGACGTCAATTATCGATTATCATATTTAAAGTATCAATGATATCTAAAAAAAAAAAGTTATTTTAAAGTTTTTAAAATGAAAAAAAAAAAAAGATTTGGATTTATTACATACTTGTAGTTTTGCGTGGAAACGAACCATTTCAAAGAAACATAGATCTATGGGGGGGGGGGGGGGGAAGAGTTCTTTGACGCAAGCTGGCGGTAGCATCCTTGTTACTCTTATCTGCTTGCTTTCTGGGAATGGAGTAGGGTCGGCATTTCCAGTATCCACACCGGTGGTGTAAACAAAGGGAGGGGAAGGGGTGCTGGGGTGCGGTCTGCTCCAAGTGACACGTTTTCTAATGCCGGAGGGGTAAGGGGTAGAATTTGTGCTCAACAGTGTCGTAATACCTCCGAATACGATAATTATATGTTTGAAAACTGTCGGAATTTCTAAACGTTAAAGGTCTCAAACAGTGCTTTTTTTTTTTTTGTTAAAAAATAGGTGCCGGTACTCAGTGATGGATTGCCTAAATTTTAACTACCATTTCGCAGTTTTGCATTTTATATTTTAATTCTTATTGCGTGCAATTTTATAATAATTTAATACTAACAAATTAATAACATAACAAATTAATAATAAACGTTAAAATACAAGAAAAGTAATAATTTTTCCCCACATTGAAAAAAGGTGCCGGTACTCCGTACCGGTGCGTACCGGCACAAAAAAAGCACTGGTCTCAAACCATTTTTTCCTCTATATACATATGATACAAAAATAATTGATTTCCACAAAAGCACAATTTTTTCAAGGCTGGTAACTGCCATTTTTAGATATGGCAATCATTCTACCAACCAAGGCTACAGCATCTGTCTTTGTGCTGTCCTAGAACTTGATCAGTGACCTGATTGTGATTATTATTTGCCAGGTCAAGATGGCACGACTTAACGATAAAATCACATGCTTCGAGCTTCAGCTGAAAATATTTATGAAACAACACATGTATTGTTTTCTACCCTGCCAAACTGTGTGTGGAGGTGTGCTAGCGTAGGTGGCGAACGGCACCATTTATCACTCGGTTCAACGCAGGGGTACACAACCGGAATAACAATGTCGTCAAAAGTCCAGATTTTATCTTTCATCTCGGGGGCTGTATGTGTGTGGAGGGGGTGAAGGCGGGAGACCACGGAGGGGGTGAGGTAGATTTATAGCAATACAATCTGTGTCAGTAACTGTCTCGATTATCCAATCCTTTCTAGCATTGTCTTTATCATACACCCACGAGGTTATGTTAGATATAGGTAGTGCTGTGTAACAGAACGTGTTGTGATATAAGGAGCATTGTGTGATAGGGAGAGTTGTGTAAAAGTGTATGTCATGTGATAGAGAGTGTTGTGTCTAGCGCTAAATGAGCTTTAAATCTATGAACTAAACTCTGATCAAGGATTTTTTATAGGGGGAGTTCCGGTCTTACAGGTTAGAATGTGTTGTCAAATGTGGCATACATTATTATTATCTTTTTGGAACATGTCTGCTTATTATTTTCTTTTTGGCACATGTCTGCTTCATCTAAATTGTGTTGGGTTAATCACATGGTGTAGGCCAGCGATATTATTCTCTAGTTTAAATGACAGCGAGAGGACGGAAATTCGATCGGTGTCGAGTGCCTGACAGTCGACCTGAGAGTCCAGGGTTCGAACCTCGGCTAGAACTTAAGTAGTTTTTTCGAAGTCCTGGTTAAATTTGATAGAAAGTCCCCCCCAAATCCACACAGCTTTATATGGGTCCCAAAAGTAACGATCTTGGCCGGTATGTGAAAGTCGTTAGCCTAGTGCAGTGTTTCACAAACTGTGGCATGCCGTGCACCAGGGGGTACGGGAAGAGTCTGGAGGGAGTACACCGCTGAACCGGGCTGAGAAAACTAGGTCAACATGCAGGGCTATAAAGCGTTAAAAAATAAATGAGGGGGAAACCATGACTGTTAATACAATATATGCAATTGTTGTTGTTGTTGTTTTTTACTAGGGGTACTCAGTATTTTCAAATTTAAAAAGGGAGTACACTGATGTCGAAAATTTGGGAAACACTGGCCAAGTGCAAGGGTCGGCAACCTACGGCTCGCGAGCCGCATGCGGCTCTTTTCCATGTCAAGTTGCGGTTCTTTCGATGTCAAATTGCGGTCTTATCAAATACCATAATATTGAAACAACAATTTTAGTGGCTCTTTAAAAACTGAGAAAATTTGTAAATTATAGCTTTTGGCTCTTCCGTCTCAAAAGGTTGCCGACCCCTGACCTAGTGGGTGATCACATACTGAGCTGTGTGCATGACAGTGTACCCAGAAGCATGGTTCCATAGTGCGCACACAACGCAAAAGAAAAGTAAATGAATAAACACGTTCACTGACAACACGAATAGTTTATTTACACACAAAAAATCAACCGGTGCGCTGAAATAGGAAAGTAGCCTCAACGGCTCCCTCTCCTTGATTTATACACATGCATGCACAATGGCTGCATGTCTTGACCATATAAACAAAAAACAAGGTGTCCTGAAAAAAATAGAGTACACCCCCCCCCCTCTCTCGCTTGCACCTGCTTAACTATTTCCGTCCCCTTCCTGCTGCATTCTTTCCTCCCGATGACGTACATTGGTCGGCCGGGTGGGAAAGAGCCCCCTTGATTCTCCCAGGTCTTTACGCCTTCATTAAATGGCGTTGAGGTGGACGGGTTGTCGTGTGGCTAATACAATATTTTTTTATTAAAACAAACAAAAAAAACTTTTTTAATATCACGTTTCTTTAGAAAATGTAAGGGGGGGTGATGTTGTAGATGCCTGGTGATTGGATGAATACAAAAAAAAATTATTTTAAACAAATAAAATTAATAATTCAAAGAAAAGAATCTAGGCATAAAATTCAAGTTAAACATTGATTTGTATTGATAACATGGAGCTCATTTTTACAGTCAAATATTAAAAGTAAAAACAATAAGATACATATTTTTTTTTATATAATTTATAAGCTTAAATAAAAAAAGAAGTAAAATGTAAAAAAAGTTGTAATTTTATAAAGAACGAAATTCAATAAAATATATAAATATCACTTATATGTGTTATAATTATTTTAAATAAATAAGCATTATCGTTTGACATCCAACATTTGTGAATTACATGTACTTGGTCATTTGTTCGCAGAAAAAAAAAAACTCTTTATTGTTAACCATAATACTGCCCTGCATAAAATTACGATTAATATTTTAAATTCAGAGAAATATTATTTTGAAGCAAGTGAAAGTGCACTACCGCGTAACATGTACAGAACGATTGAAGCTTATGTTTTTTTTTTCATATTTACATCCGTTTTAATCTCTGCCATGAAGAATGAATGACTCACATCCCATGCACCCCCCTCCTCCTTTTTTTTTTCATGTCTACGAAGATATGCATCTTTGTTACGTCCCTTGAAAATTTTCCCCATCTTTAATTATCGGAACTTACTGGGCGGTGAAGACAGCATGGCAGGGCTATAAATATTTCTGAACTTATCAAAACATCTCACTCTTCACGGCGATACCATTTCAACATATTAGGTAAAGACTTTTTTGAAAAAATACTTTTTTATGATACAATTTAATTCAAGAGTTTGTTTTTTTTAAATTGTATTTGTTATTTGCTTCTTATTTTATTTGTTTATGTCATAAGTGTGAAACGTAGGGTAGGCCTATATGAAAATGCTCCATATTAGTTTGTTTATTATAGAGACTTTTGTTGTACTTTTATATAAAAATATATAAAGAAGCTGCTTTATTATTTAAAGTATTTTACTATCTAAATTTAATATGTTTCTGATTGTCGTTCAATTCCAATTCTCGCGATTTACACATTAATTTTTTCGATAAATATATTATACAATTGATCGGTTCGTTTATGGATCACCATAAATTCTATTTTTTAAATTATTATCATTAATTTTATTTCATTAAATTTATTTTTGCAGTAATGCGTCTAGATAGAATACTAATTGTGGAATATTTTGACGGAAAATACTTAAAGTTGTTAAATTTAGAAAAAAAAAAACGAAAAAAAAAAAAAACAGTAACAGCAAAAAAAGCTTAAAATTAAAAAAAAAAAAGATGTTTCAGTTTAAGAATGACGTGTGAGATGTTTTAAGTCAATAATGACGTGTCGGATGTTCCAACTTAATAATGACGTGTCAAATGTTACAGTTTAATAATGGCGTGTCGGATGTTCCAATTTAAGTCAATTTCAGATTACTCCGCAAAAATTTCTACTTAATTTTTCGGTGAAATCCAATTTGTTAGCGTCTTGATCGTTCGGGTTAAGAGAAACTACTGTAATATAAATGGCATTTTGTCTTCATTTTCGCTTGTAAATTCCATAATCGATGAAAAATATTATTATAAAACGCATCTAAATTACCGGGTCAGTTTGTAGCAGCTAAGTACCGGTAAATAATTTTTCTTTCTTTACGTTAATATTAAAGCTATTTAAACGTTTCGCAGGAAATATTTTTTGATGAACATGTTCAAGTACTATTGCACATTGCTGCTGATGGTGGACACTTGTATCCAATACTATGCCCATGGTGCTACATTACGCAACGCAGGTAAAACACAATACCAGGGTTGATATTTTTTTTTTACCTATTAATTTGTTTTTCTTTTTGAAGCAAATAGACGGGGGGCGGGGGAAATAACAAAAAAGTCATATCGGCCTACATATAGATACATAGTTTATTTGCTTGTATCTTCTTGTTTACTTTGTCCAACTTAGTAGCACTAGAGCCGTAGTCGGGGGAAACACTGGTACTCAGCGCAGGAATTACGTATAAGCTACACAAGCTATAGCTTAGGATCCCCACTTTTTCTTTGGGGGTGGGGTTAAAAAATTGTCCGATTGAGCAATTGTCTTATATACTTTGATATTTGACACTAACATATATTATCTGGACTTATAAAGGGCCCCATATGTCAAATAGCTTAGGTCCTTATCAAGTTTAAATCCGGCCTTCCTGGTACTCCATGAATCCTTTTCACGTGTTACACATACAAAAAGGCAAATGCATCTTACAAACGAAATAGGGTCATTAATTAATGCACGCCTGCAGACGACAAGTTAAAATAATCAAACTATTTTCAATGTAAACAAAAAAAAACCCAGGTTAAATGTAATCTAACTTCATCGTTGGCCAGAAATACAGCTGCAACTGAGCATTTAAATATTCTAAACAAATGTCAAAGAGTAAATTAAACATCTGCATTGGCTTTACCGGCGATTTTTAAATAATGAAAGTTAAACATTGATTTGTATTGATAACATGGAGCTCATTTTTACAGTCAAATATTAAAAGTAAAAACAATAAGATACATATTTTTTTTTATATAATTTATAAGCTTAAATAAAAAAAGAAGTAAAATGTAAAAAAAAGTTGTAATTTTATAAAGAACGAAATTCAATAAAATATATAAATATCACTTATATGTGTTATAATTATTTTAAATAAATAAGCATTATCGTTTGACATCCAACATTTGTGAATTACATGTACTTGGTCATTTGTTCGCAGAAAAAAAAACTCTTTATTGTTAACCATAATACTGCCCTGCATAAAATTACGATTAATATTTTAAATTCAGAGAAATATTATTTTGAAGCAAGTGAAAGTGCACTACCGCGTAACATGTACAGAACGATTGAAGCTTATGTTTTTTTTTTCATATTTACATCCGTTTTAATCTCTGCCATGAAGAATGAATGACTCACATCCCATGCACCCCCTCCTCCTTTTTTTTTTTCATGTCTACGAAGATATGCATCTTTGTTACGTCCCTTGAAAATTTTCCCCATCTTTAATTATCGGAACTTACTGGGCGGTGAAGACAGCATGGCAGGGCTATAAATATTTCTGAACTTATCAAAACATCTCACTCTTCACGGCGATACCATTTCAACATATTAGGTAAAGACTTTTTTGAAAAAATACTTTTTTATGATACAATTTAATTCAAGAGTTTGTTTTTTTTAAATTGTATTTGTTATTTTGCTTCTTATTTTATTTGTTTATGTCATAAGTGTGAAACGTAGGGTAGGCCTATATGAAAATGCTCCATATTAGTTTGTTTATTATAGAGACTTTTTGTTGTACTTTTTATATAAAAATATATAAAGAAGCTGCTTTATTATTTAAAGTATTTTACTATCTAAATTTAATATGTTTCTGATTGTCGTTCAATTCCAATTCTCGCGATTTACACATTAATTTTTTCGATAAATATATTATACAATTGATCGGTTCGTTTATGGATCACCATAAATTCTATTTTTTAAATTATTATCATTAATTTTATTTCATTAAATTTATTTTTGCAGTAATGCGTCTAGATAGAATACTAATTGTGGAATATTTTGACGGAAAATACTTAAAGTTGTTAAATTTAGAAAAAAAAAAAAACGAAAAAAAAAAAAACAGTAACAGCAAAAAAAGCTTAAAATTAAAAAAAAAAAAAAGATGTTTCAGTTTAAGAATGACGTGTGAGATGTTTTAAGTCAATAATGACGTGTCGGATGTTCCAACTTAATAATGACGTGTCAAATGTTACAGTTTAATAATGGCGTGTGGATGTTCCAATTTAAGTCAATTTCAGATTACTCCGCAAAAATTTCTACTTAATTTTTCGGTGAAATCCAATTTGTTAGCGTCTTGATCGTTCGGGTTAAGAGAAACTACTGTAATATAAATGGCATTTTGTCTTCATTTTCGCTTGTAAATTCCATAATCGATGAAAAATATTATTATAAAACGCATCTAAATTACCGGGTCAGTTTGTAGCAGCTAAGTACCGGTAAATAATTTTTCTTTCTTTACGTTAATATTAAAGCTATTTAAACGTTTCGCAGGAAATATTTTTTGATGAACATGTTCAAGTACTATTGCACATTGCTGCTGATGGTGGACACTTGTATCCAATACTATGCCCATGGTGCTACATTATAGCAACGCAGGTAAAACACAATACCAGGGTTGATATTTTTTTTTACCTATTAATTTGTTTTTCTTTTTGAAGCAAATAGACGGGGGCGGGGGAAATAACAAAAAAGTCATATCGGCCTACATATAGATACATAGTTTATTTGCTTGTATCTTCTTGTTTACTTTGTCCAACTTAGTAGCACTAGAGCCGTAGTCGGGAAACACTGGTACTCAGCGCAGGAATTACGTATAAGCTACACAAGCTATAGCTTAGGATCCCCACTTTTCTTTGGGGGTGGGGTTAAAAAATTGTCCGATTGAGCAATTGTCTTATATACTTTGATATTTGACACTAACATATATTATCTGGACTTATAAAGGGCCCCATATGTCAAATAGCTTAGGTCCTTATCAAGTTTAAATCCGGCCTTCCTGGTACTCCATGAATCCTTTTCACGTGTTACACATACAAAAAAGGCAAATGCATCTTACAAACGAAATAGGGTCATTAATTAATGCACGCCTGCAGACGACAAGTTAAAATAATCAAACTATTTTCAATGTAAACAAAAAAAACCCAGGTTAAATGTAATCTAACTTCATCGTTGGCCAGAAATACAGCTGCAACTGAGCATTTAAATATTCTAAACAAATGTCAAAGAGTAAATTAAACATCTGCATTGGCTTTACCGGCGATTTTTAAATAATGAAAGTTAAACATTGATTTGTATTGATAACATGGAGCTCATTTTTACAGTCAAATATTAAAAGTAAAAACAATAAGATACATATTTTTTTTTATATAATTTATAAGCTTAAATAAAAAAAGAAGTAAAATGTAAAAAAAAGTTGTAATTTTATAAAGAACGAAATTCAATAAAATATATAAATATCACTTATATGTGTTATAATTATTTTAAATAAATAAGCATTATCGTTTGACATCCAACATTTGTGAATTACATGTACTTGGTCATTTGTTCGCAGAAAAAAAAAACTCTTTATTGTTAACCATAATACTGCCCTGCATAAAATTACGATTAATATTTTAAATTCAGAGAAATATTATTTTGAAGCAAGTGAAAGTGCACTACCGCGTAACATGTACAGAACGATTGAAGCTTATGTTTTTTTTTTCATATTTACATCCGTTTTAATCTCTGCCATGAAGAATGAATGACTCACATCCCATGCACCCCCTCCTCCTTTTTTTTTTCATGTCTACGAAGATATGCATCTTTGTTACGTCCCTTGAAAATTTTCCCCATCTTTAATTATCGGAACTTACTGGGCGGTGAAGACAGCATGGCAGGGCTATAAATATTTCTGAACTTATCAAAACATCTCACTCTTCACGGCGATACCATTTCAACATATTAGGTAAAGACTTTTTTGAAAAAATACTTTTTTATGATACAATTTAATTCAAGAGTTTGTTTTTTTTAAATTGTATTTGTTATTTGCTTCTTATTTTATTTGTTTATGTCATAAGTGTGAAACGTAGGGTAGGCCTATATGAAAATGCTCCATATTAGTTTGTTTATTATAGAGACTTTTGTTGTACTTTTATATAAAAATATATAAAGAAGCTGCTTTATTATTTAAAGTATTTTACTATCTAAATTTAATATGTTTCTGATTGTCGTTCAATTCCAATTCTCGCGATTTACACATTAATTTTTTCGATAAATATATTATACAATTGATCGGTTCGTTTATGGATCACCATAAATTCTATTTTTTAAATTATTATCATTAATTTTATTTCATTAAATTTATTTTTGCAGTAATGCGTCTAGATAGAATACTAATTGTGGAATATTTTGACGGAAAATACTTAAAGTTGTTAAATTTAGAAAAAAAAAAAACGAAAAAAAAAAAAAACAGTAACAGCAAAAAAAGCTTAAAATTAAAAAAAAAAAAGATGTTTCAGTTTAAGAATGACGTGTGAGATGTTTTAAGTCAATAATGACGTGTCGGATGTTCCAACTTAATAATGACGTGTCAAATGTTACAGTTTAATAATGGCGTGTCGGATGTTCCAATTTAAGTCAATTTCAGATTACTCCGCAAAAATTTCTACTTAATTTTTCGGTGAAATCCAATTTGTTAGCGTCTTGATCGTTCGGGTTAAGAGAAACTACTGTAATATAAATGGCATTTGTCTTCATTTTAGCTTGTAAATTCCATAATCGATGAAAAATATTATTATAAAACGCATCTAAATTACCGGGTCAGTTTGTAGCAGCTAAGTACCGGTAAATAATTTTTCTTTCTTTACGTTAATATTAAAGCTATTTAAACGTTTCGCAGGAAATATTTTTTGATGAACATGTTCAAGTACTATTGCACATTGCTGCTGATGGTGGACACTTGTATCCAATACTATGCCCATGGTGCTACATTACGCAACGCAGGTAAAACACAATACCAGGGTTGATATTTTTTTTTTACCTATTAATTTGTTTTTCTTTTTGAAGCAAATAGACGGGGCGGGGGAAATAACAAAAAAGTCATATCGGCCTACATATAGATACATAGTTTATTTGCTTGTATCTTCTTGTTTACTTTGTCCAACTTAGTAGCACTAGAGCCGTAGTCGGGGGAAACACTGGTACTCAGCGCAGGAATTACGTATAAGCTACACAAGCTATAGCTTAGGATCCCCACTTTTTCTTTGGGGGTGGGGTTAAAAAATTGTCCGATTGAGCAATTGTCTTATATACTTTGATATTTGACACTAACATATATTATCTGGACTTATAAAGGGCCCCATATGTCAAATAGCTTAGGTCCTTATCAAGTTTAAATCCGGCCTTCCTGGTACTCCATGAATCCTTTTCACGTGTTACACATACAAAAAGGCAAATGCATCTTACAAACGAAATAGGGTCATTAATTAATGCACGCCTGCAGACGACAAGTTAAAATAATCAAACTATTTTCAATGTAAACAAAAAAAAACCCAGGTTAAATGTAATCTAACTTCATCGTTGGCCAGAAATACAGCTGCAACTGAGCATTTAAATATTCTAAACAAATGTCAAAGAGTAAATTAAACATCTGCATTGGCTTTACCGGCGATTTTTAAATAATGAAAGTTAAACATTGATTTGTATTGATAACATGGAGCTCATTTTTACAGTCAAATATTAAAAGTAAAAACAATAAGATACATATTTTTTTATATAATTTATAAGCTTAAATAAAAAAAGAAGTAAAATGTAAAAAAAAAGTTGTAATTTTATAAAGAACGAAATTCAATAAAATATATAAATATCACTTATATGTGTTATAATTATTTTAAATAAATAAGCATTATCGTTTGACATCCAACATTTGTGAATTACATGTACTTGGTCATTTGTTCGCAGAAAAAAAAAACTCTTTATTGTTAACCATAATACTGCCCTGCATAAAATTACGATTAATATTTTAAATTCAGAGAAATATTATTTTGAAGCAAGTGAAAGTGCACTACCGCGTAACATGTACAGAACGATTGAAGCTTATGTTTTTTTTTTCATATTTACATCCGTTTTAATCTCTGCCATGAAGAATGAATGACTCACATCCCATGCACCCCCTCCTCCTTTTTTTTTTTCATGTCTACGAAGATATGCATCTTTGTTACGTCCCTTGAAAATTTTCCCCATCTTTAATTATCGGAACTTACTGGGCGGTGAAGACAGCATGGCAGGGCTATAAATATTTCTGAACTTATCAAAACATCTCACTCTTCACGGCGATACCATTTCAACATATTAGGTAAAGACTTTTTTGAAAAATACTTTTTTATGATACAATTTAATTCAAGAGTTTGTTTTTTTTAAATTGTATTTGTTATTTGCTTCTTATTTTATTTGTTTATGTCATAAGTGTGAAACGTAGGGTAGGCCTATATGAAAATGCTCCATATTAGTTTGTTTATTATAGAGACTTTTGTTGTACTTTTATATAAAAATATATAAAGAAGCTGCTTTATTATTTAAAGTATTTTACTATCTAAATTTAATATGTTTCTGATTGTCGTTCAATTCCAATTCTCGCGATTTACACATTAATTTTTTCGATAAATATATTATACAATTGATCGGTTCGTTTATGGATCACCATAAATTCTATTTTTTAAATTATTATCATTAATTTTATTTCATTAAATTTATTTTTGCAGTAATGCGTCTAGATAGAATACTAATTGTGGAATATTTTGACGGAAAATACTTAAAGTTGTTAAATTTAGAAAAAAAAACGAAAAAAAAAAAAACAGTAACAGCAAAAAAAGCTTAAAATTAAAAAAAAAAAAGATGTTTCAGTTTAAGAATGACGTGTGAGATGTTTTAAGTCAATAATGACGTGTCGGATGTTCCAACTTAATAATGACGTGTCAAATGTTACAGTTTAATAATGGCGTGTCGGATGTTCCAATTTAAGTCAATTTCAGATTACTCCGCAAAAATTTCTACTTAATTTTTCGGTGAAATCCAATTTGTTAGCGTCTTGATCGTTCGGGTTAAGAGAAACTACTGTAATATAAATGGCATTTTGTCTTCATTTTCGCTTGTAAATTCCATAATCGATGAAAAATATTATTATAAAACGCATCTAAATTACCGGGTCAGTTTGTAGCAGCTAAGTACCGGTAAATAATTTTTCTTTCTTTACGTTAATATTAAAGCTATTTAAACGTTTCGCAGGAAATATTTTTTGATGAACATGTTCAAGTACTATTGCACATTGCTGCTGATGGTGGACACTTGTATCCAATACTATGCCCATGGTGCTACATTACGCAACGCAGGTAAAACACAATACCAGGGTTGATATTTTTTTTTACCTATTAATTTGTTTTTCTTTTTTGAAGCAAATAGACGGGGGGCGGGGGGAAATAACAAAAAAGTCATATCGGCCTACATATAGATACATAGTTTATTTGCTTGTATCTTCTTGTTTACTTTGTCCAACTTAGTAGCACTAGAGCCGTAGTCGGGGGAAACACTGGTACTCAGCGCAGGAATTACGTATAAGCTACACAAGCTATAGCTTAGGATCCCCACTTTTTCTTTGGGGGTGGGGTTAAAAAATTGTCCGATTGAGCAATTGTCTTATATACTTTGATATTTGACACTAACATATATTATCTGGACTTATAAAGGGCCCCATATGTCAAATAGCTTAGGTCCTTATCAAGTTTAAATCCGGCCTTCCTGGTACTCCATGAATCCTTTTCACGTGTTACACATACAAAAAGGCAAATGCATCTTACAAACGAAATAGGGTCATTAATTAATGCACGCCTGCAGACGACAAGTTAAAATAATCAAACTATTTTCAATGTAAACAAAAAAAAACCCAGGTTAAATGTAATCTAACTTCATCGTTGGCCAGAAATACAGCTGCAACTGAGCATTTAAATATTCTAAACAAATGTCAAAGAGTAAATTAAACATCTGCATTGGCTTTACCGGCGATTTTTAAATAATGAAATGCGCGTTCCAAGCATGGTAAATTGATTAAGTCGTATTAGACATCCCAGAGCTGGTCATACAAAATTGAAAAAAAAAAAATTAGTGTAAGTATGCTGCCACTTCCTGCAATATAAACTGTACTTCTTAATAAATAGAGACAAATATGGGACAATCATCTTTGTTATTCACTTAACCTCTTGAAAGCCTCTTTAGCATTCAGAAAAATGCACTCAGTGAAGTTTATGGTTTCTGTCAGCCACCACTTATCACTCTTTACAGTGCACATAAAACACATAAATAATTTTATAATAGACTCATGTCATCCACCGTGTAATGGTCTTTTGATGTATAAGAAAGGTGAAGCTCTTTATGTCAACGTATTGAGAACGCTATTTAAGCCGGTAGATTTGTATACGAATGGGCATTGTCTACTCTGGGCGTGATCCTACCACATTAGTTACTAATAGTCACATTAGTTCCCAGAGAAAGAGCATTTTTAGTACGGTGTAAAGCCTACATGTATGGCTTTAGGCCCAGCAGATAATATTCGCCCTTGGGCCTTGATCCCACAATAAACACTCGCTCCACAAAAGACAATCGCCCTAGAATACGTGATTTCAACCCTAACGCTTCGACAGGGCCGGATTTAAACTAAGCCATTTGAGACATGTGGCCCTTTTTTTTAAGTCCAGATATTATATGTCAGTGCCCAATACATAAGTATATATGACATCGGCTCATTCGGATAATTTTAGGGGGCCCCCAAGAAAGTTGGGGGGGTCTAAGCTGTAGCTTGTGAAGCTTATACGTAAATCCTGCCCAGCGCTTCGGCCTCCTCTGAAATGAATGTCTAGAGGTAAGTGGGGGCGTTTGAGGGGGCCCAGTACCTCCAGTTGATAAATTGTCTTGATTTTTACTGATTATTAATGATGGGTTTATTTTGAAAACTACTACAACCAATTTAAAGACATGAAATATCGCGGGGACATGTTGAATTACAACAAGATGTCGATGGAAGGACCGAATCTTAGCTATTTCTACTAAAGCATTTGAGTTGAAATTATGCATTTTCCATTTATAAAGTAAAAAATTGGTCGTTCTGGTTCAAACCATTATTGAAACCTCTCTACGTTCTATGAGGCGCTCAATTTGAAGTGCAAGTTGCAACAGAATATGCGTGGTCGTATCAAATATTATAGTGAAATCACATTCAGGATCAAAATCTTTGTCTCGATAATCTGGAACAACATTTATTTCTGTGATTCTATTTATATGGTGACAGCTAATAGATGTCTAACTACACCCAATTTTTTATCGATGCAGGTGTGCTGCTATACACTTTAGTTAATAATTTTTCTTACATTTATTTTTTTAATTCTCGCTGATTATATTAAATTAGTCACTAAGTTTATACAAAATTATTATAACTTATAATTTTTCATTATTGTTGTTCCAGTTAACATTTTTGAAAAAAAA
>JAGDYQ010000130.1:297001-317299 GCA_021962125.1 Bulinus truncatus | reverse complement strand
CCCCACACCATGCAGCCACACCTTTGCCTATGGCCAACCAATAGCTAAGCTCGTGGTCTACAACAAATAATACACAACGCTGCTTTACAAAAAAATGTAATTGGCTTTACCGCCTAAACAATAAAATTCAACTTCAGCTTCTTTCAATGTTCCTTCTGGACACGGATCTCCCAATTCTTGGCTGTTTACATTTATTTCACATATTTCTTGACCATTACATCTGTAATAATTATTTAAATTTACAAATTATCCACATTCCTTTTTTTTTTCAAAAAATGTTTCTAATCTGGAAATAACACAATGAAAAATTATGTTTATAATTAAATTTTGTGATACAATTTTGTGTGACTTAATTGGCGATGCACCGGAAGATAAATTTAAAAAAAAATAAAATGTAAAAAAAAAAATGGGTTAAATTTAAAAAAAAAAAAAAAGTAGTGCATACCTGCATCGGACAAAAAATTGGTGTAGTTACTTACCTATTAGCTATCACCATGGTAACAGTCTTACAACAAATGTTGTCCTGAGATTGTTTCTCTGAGCATGCTGATTTCTGTGATCCCTGGCCGTATTTCACGCTGGTGACATTGATAGTTTGACCTACGGTACATTCCAGCGAAACTTTAGCACCTTCATAGGCTCTGAGCGTCTCTGCAACGGTAAATAGGGTAGCTTCAATGGATTATTTTAATCAGTAGAATGATCTAATTTTTTTTTTACTTAGGTAGTTTGGTAAATGTACGTTTTTAATTAACCGAAATGTTTTGGTGAAATAGCGGATTCGATCTTCCGTCGACATCTGTTGTAATCATTGATGTCCTCGTTGATGATTTCGTTGCCTTAGAAACTCGACAAAGGTTTTCTAAAAACAACCTACTGGCTGAATACTCCAGTAAACTGTCTTTGCTGGGCCCTGATAAGACAATTATCAACTGGAGGTACTGGGCCCCCCTCAACGCCCCCACTTACCTCTAGACATTCATTTCAGAGGAGGCCGAAGCGCTGGGCAGGATTTACGTATAAGCTTCACAAGCTACAGCTTAGACCCCCCCCAACTTTCTTGGGGGCCCCCTAAAATTATCCGAATGAGCCGATGTCATATATACTTATGTATTGGGCACTGACATATAATATCTGGACTTAAAAAAAAGGGCCACATGTCTCAAATGGCTTAGTTTAAATCCGGCCCTGTCGAAGCGTTAGGGTTGAAATCACGTATTCTAGGGCGATTGTCTTTTGTGGAGCGAGTGTTTATTGTGGGATCAAGGCCCAAGGGCGAATATTATCTGCTGGGCCTAAAGCCATACATGTAGGCTTTACACCGTACTAAAAATGCTCTTTCTCTGGGAACTAATGTGACTATTAGTAACTAATGTGGTAGGATCACGCCCAGAGTAGACAATGCCCATTCGTATACAAATCTACCGGCTTAAATAGCGTTCTCAATACGTTGACATAAAGAGCTTCACCTTTCTTATACATCAAAAGACCATTACACGGTGGATGACATGAGTCTATTATAAAATTATTTATGTGTTTTATGTGCACTGTAAAGAGTGATAAGTGGTGGCTGACAGAAACCATAAACTTCACTGAGTGCATTTTTCTGAATGCTAAAGAGGCTTTCAAGAGGTTAAGTGAATAACATAAAGATGATTGTCCCATATTTGTCTCTATTTATTAAGAAGTACAGTTTATATTGCAGGAAGTGGCAGCATACTTACACTAATTGTTTTTTTTTTTCAATTTTGTATGACCAGCCCTGGGATGTCTAATACGACTTTATCAATGTACCATGCTTGGAACGCGCATTTCATTATTTAAAAATCGCCGGTAAAGCCAATGCAGATGTTTAATTTACCCTTTGAAATTTGTTTAGAATATTTCAATGCTCAGTTGCATCTGTATTTCTGACCAACGATGAAGTTAGATTACATTTAACCTGGGTTTTTTTTGTTTACATTGAAAATAGTTTGATTATTTTAACTTGTCGTCTGCAGGCGTGCATTAATTAATGACCCTATTTCTTTTGTAAGATGTATTTGCCTTTTTGTATGTCGGTAACACGAGAAAAGGATTCATGGAATACCAGCATGGCCGGATTTAGACTTGATAAGGACCTAAGCTACTTGAGATATGAGGCCCTTTATAAATACAGATATTATATGTCAGTGCCAAATATCAAAGAATATAAGACAATCACTCACTCGGACAATTTTTTGACCCCCCCCCCACCACCACCCCCAAAGAAAAAGTGGGGACCCTAAGCTATAGCTTGTGTAGCTTATACGTAATTCCTACACTGAGTATCAGTGTTTCCCCTGACTGCGGATCTAGTGCTACTTAGTTGGACAAAGTAAACAAGAAGATACAAGAAATAAATTATGTATCTATATGTTTATTCCCCCCCCCCCCCGCCACCGGCCTATTTGCTTTAAAAAAGAAAAACAAATTAATAGGTAAAAAAAATCAACCCTGGTATTGTTTTACCTGCGTTGCGTAATGTAGCACCATGGGCATAGTATTGGATACACATGTCCACCATCAGCAACAATGTGCAATAGTTCTTGAACATGTTCATCAAAAAATATTTCCTGTGAAACATTTAAATAGCTTTAATATTAACGTAAAGAAAGAAAAATTATTTACTTAGATGCTACAAACTGACCGGTTATTTAGATGCGTTTTATAATAATATTTTTTATCGATTATGGAATTTACAAGTGAAAATTAAGAAAAAATGCCATTTATAATACAGTAGCTTCTCTTAACCCGAACTATCAAGAAAAGCTAACAAATTGGATTTCACCGAAAAATTATGTTGAAAATGTTGCTGAGAATTCTGAAATTGACTTAAATTGGAACATCCGACACGCCATTATAAAATTGGAATATCCGACAAGCCATTGTTAAATTGGAACATTCGACACGTCATTCTTAAACTGAACATCCGACACGTCATTCTTAAACTGAAACATTTTTTTTTTAAATTTTAAACTATTTTTGCTGTTACTGTTTTCTTTTTTTTTTTCGTATTTTTTTCTACATTTAACAACTTTAAGTATTTTCCGTCAAAATATTCCACAATTATTATTCCATCTAGATGCATTTACTGCAAAAATAAATTAATGAAATAAAATTAATGATAATAATTTAAAAAATAGAATTTATGGTGATCCATAAACGAATCGATCAATTGTATAATATATTTATCTCACTGGCTACGGCACCAGCAAGTTAGCGTATGAAAGTCACTGACCTATAATCATCAAAAGTTGCAATTTTAAAAAATTATTTTTTAAAATATTTAAATATAGGGTTAGGATTAGGATTAGGGTTAGGGATAGGGTTAGGGATATGGTTAGGGATAGGGTTAGGGATAGGGAAAGGGCTAGGGATAGGGTTAGGGTTAGGGTGTGGAGCAATATCTATGGCTGGTACTTGGACAAAAATAATACGAGTTCTGACTTGCTGGTGTCGTAGCAAGTGCGTATATTTATCGAAAAAAAAATTTGTAAATCGTGAGAATTGGAATTGAACGGCAATCAGAAACATATTAAATTCAGATAGTAAAATAGTTTAAATAATATAGCAGCTTCTTTATATTTTTTATATAAAGGTACAACAAAAGTATCTATAATAAACAAACTAATATGGAGTATTTTCATATAGGCCTACCCTACGTTTCACATTTATGACATAAACAAATAAAATTAGAAGCAAATAACAAATACAATTTAAAAACAACTCTTGAATTAAATTGTATCATAAAAAAGATTTTTTTTTAAAAAGTCTTTACCTAATATGTCGAAGGCTAATGGTAACGCCGTGAAGATTGAGATGTACTCACTCATAAGTTCAGAAATATTTATAGCCCTGTCTTCACCGCCCACTAAGTTCCGAGAATTAAAGATGGGGAAAATTTTCAAGGGACGTAACAAAGATGCATATCTTCGTAGACATGTAAAAAAAAAAAGAGCAGGGTGTGCATGGGATGTGAGTCATTCTTCATGGCAGAGATTAAAACGGATGTAAATATGAAAAAAACAACATAAGCTTCAATCGTTCTGTACATGTTACGCGGTAGTGCACTTTCACTTGCTTCAAAATAATATTTCTCTGAATTTAAAATATTAATCGTAATTTTATGCAGGGCAGTATTATGGTTAACAATAAAGAGTTTTTTTTTTTGTTTTTTTTCTGCGAACAAATGACCAATAACATGTAATTCACAAATGTGGGATATCAAACGATAATGCTTATTTATTTAAAATAATTATAACACATGTGATATTTATATATTTTATTGAATTTCGTTCTTTATAAAATTACAACTTTTTCACATTTTACTTTTTTTTTTATTTCGGCTTATAAATTATATAAAAAAATATGTATCTTATTGTTTTTACTTTTAATATTAGGCTGTAAAAATGAGCTCCGTGTTATCAATACAAATCAATGTTTAACTTGAATTTTATGCCTAGATTCTTTTCTTTGTATTAGTAATTTTATTTGTTTAAAATAAAATTGTTTGTATTCATCCAATCACAAGGCATCTACAACATTACCCCCCCTACATTTTATGAAGAAACGTGATATTAAAAAGGTTTTTTTTTGTTTGTTTTAATACAAAAATTGTATTAGCCACACGACAACCCGTCTACCTCAACGCCTTCTAATGAAGGCGTAAAGACCTGGGAGAATCAGGGGGATCTTTCCCACCCGGCTGACCAATGTACGTCGTCGGGAGAAAGAATGCAGCGGGAAGGGGACGGAAATAGTTAAGCATGTGCAAGCGAGAGAGAGAGAGGGGTGTGTGTACTCTATTTTTTTTCAGGACACCTTATTTTTTTTTTTGTTTATATGGTCAAGACATGCAGCCATTGTGCATGCCTGTGTATATATCAAGGAGAGGGAGCCGTTGAAGCTACTTTCCTATTTCAGCGCACCGGTTGATTTTTTTGTGTAAATAAACTATTCGTGTTGTCAATGAACGTGTTTATTCATTTACTTTTCTTTTTGTGTTGTGTGCGCACTATGGAATCATCCACTAGGTCAGGGGTCGGCAACCTTTCGAGACGGAAGAGCCAAAAGTTATAATTTACAAATTGTCTCAGTTTTTAAAGAGCCACTAAAATTGTTGTTTCAATATTATTGTATTTGAGAAGGCCGCAATTTGACATCGAAAGAACTGCAACTTGACATGGAAAGAGCCGTAGGTTGCCGACCCTTGCACTAGGCCAGTGTTTCCCAAATTTTTCGACATCAGTGTACTCCCTTTTTAAATTTGAAAATACTGAGTACCCCTAGTAAAAAAAAACCAACAACAATTGCATATACTTTATTAACAGTCATTGTTTCCCTCATTTATTCGTTAACGCTTAAACCGTGCATGTTGACCCGGTTTTCTCAGCCCGGTTCAGCGCGTACTCCCTCCAGACTCTTCCCGTACCCCCTGGTGCACGCATACCACAGTTTGTGAAACACTGCACTAGGCTACAACGTTCACAAATCGGCCAAGATTGTTACTTCTGGAACCCATATAAAGCTTACTGGATTTGGGGGGACTCTCTACCAAATTTCACCAGGACATCGAAAAACTACTAAAGTTCTAACCGAGGTTCGAACCCAGGTCGACTGTCAGGCAATCGACACCGATCGAATTTCCGTACTCTCGCTGTCATTTAAACTAGAGAATAATATAGCTGGACTACAAAATGTGATTAACCCAACCCAATTTAGATGAAGTAGACATGTGCCAAAAAGAAAATAATAAGCAGATATGTTCCAAAACGATAATAATAATGTATGCCACATTTGACAACACATTCTAACCTGTAAGACCGGAACTCCCCCTATAAAAAATCATTGATCAGCGTTTAGTTTATAGATTTAAAGCTCCTTTGGCACTAGACACAACACTCTCTATCACATGACATTCACTTTTACACAACTCTCCCTATCACACAATGCTCCTTATATCACAACACGTCCTGTTACACAGCATTACCTATATCTAACCAACATAATCTCGTGGGTGTATCATAAAGACAATGCTAGAAAGGATTGGATAATCGAGACAGTTATTGACACAGATTGTATTGCTATAAATCTACCTCACCCCCCCCCCGGGTCTCCCGCCTTCCCCCTCCACATACATACAGCCCCCGAGATGATAGATAAAATCTGGACTTTTGACGACATTGTTATTCCGGTTGTGTACCCCTGCGTTGAACCGAGTGATAAATAGTGCCGTTCGCCACCCACACTAGTACACCCACGCAGTGACCTCCACATACAGTTTTGGCGGTTATGTCATACGTGTGGGCTGTCTGTATATAAAAGGAACCATGATGCGATTCAAGAGGTCAGACGATAACCTTAGATGGACAAACGCACGCACAGAGAGACGAGCACACAGAGAGACTCACGCACAGATTAGAAAGAGACATATAGCGAGTGCCCACTTTAGAGAACTTATTAACAATTTATTATAATCTGTGGTTACTGACTCACGGAGTTGACGACATTGGTCATATGAGTTGTACCTAAGCCTACCAATATGTATTAGGGCAGAGGTAGGCGCAGAGGCGTAGCGAGGGGTGCGCAAGGGGGTATCATGCCCCGGGCGCTACTCACAAAGGGGTGCCAAATGGTATCTTTTACATATAATATTATATCGTTTTCGAATGGGAAGGGGGAGCTAAAGAGCTATTAATAAGGTAATGTGCCCCGGGCGCGAGTTAAGCTACCTACGGCACTGGGTAGGCGCCTATTGTTTAAATTATTACGGGGACATGCGCTAATTTTATAAATGAGTCATGGGGTAGATTTTACCGGAAGGTATAAGATATTAATAAACAATGTATTTATGTCAAAAATATGTGAGAATAAAAGTAAACCATTATTACTAATCATTTGTAACACAAAACAATTTGAGGAGTCCATTGGGAGAACGGATGTAGTCACACAAAAAAATCATGAAGAAATATGAATTTTAAACTTTGAAGCTATAGAATGTAGCCTATTACTATTTCATTAGTTTGTAGCGTAGTGTGTAGAAAACAATACATGCCTTTGAGTGTTTTAGACAGAGAAGTAAACTTTCTATGCGGAACGTTGATAATGAGCAATGTTTTGTTTTCTTTATTATCATTGGAGACAAAAAAATACACTTCAATATATTTATTTTTCATGTTGATTCTGAATTTTTTTTTCAGTTTTATTCCATCACGTCAACTTTTTAAGTTATGGACTTGTAACAAAATAGCATGTACTATAAAAAAAAACTGATTAATAATCTATTGCCAAGCTCTGATCTACTAGATACAAATTATTAAATGACATTAGTTAGCCGTCGTGACCATTGGCCAATAGATCTTGATATTAAAACTGACTTTTAATCAGCCCCGTAGCGTGAAAATTCTACAGCAGGGGCCAGGCAATAGCAGGTGGGGGGCCTGGTAATACATTTTACTAAGTAGAGCAAATAAGCAGAGGGGGCCAGACAAAATGCAGGGGGTCCGGCCCCCTGGCCCCCCCGCACGCTATGGGCCTGCTTTTAATTTAGCTTAAAATATGCTATTTATTTATGTTGTGATGTGTGTAGGTTTTTGATTTATTTGGCTTCATTTATAAATTCACATTTAAAATATTGCGTTTTTATGATTTAGAAAATTGTAAAAAAATAATCATAAAAATGATCTATTTGATCTTTTTCATCCAAAAATGTAAATAATTATTGATCCTTGGGTGGGGTTTGGGGGGGGGGAGGGATTTTTCTGAAAAAAATTGTGTTGTTTCATTAATATTTTCAGCTGAAGGTCGAAACATGTGATTTTATCGTTAAGTCGCGCCATCTAGACCTGGCAAATAATTATCACAATCACGTCACTGATCAAGTTCGAGGACAGCACAAAGACAGATGCTGCAGCCTTGGTTGGTAGATCGATTCCCATACCTAAATATGGCAGTTGCCGGCCTTGAAAAAAAATTGTGCTTTTATGGAAATCAATTATTTTTATATCATGTATATAGAGGAAAAATGGTTTGAGACCAGTGCTTTTTATGTGCCGGTACGCACCGGTACGGGGTACCGGCACCTTTTTTCAATGTGGTGAAACAATTATTACTTTTCTTGTATTTTAAAGTTTATTATTAATTTATTATATTATTAATTTGTTAGAATTGAATTATTTTAAAATTGCACGCAAAAAGAATTAAAATATAAAATGCGAAACTGCGAAATGGCAATCCATCACTGAGTACCGGCACCTATTCTTTTTAACAAAAAAAAAAAAAGCACTATCGTGACCTTTAACGTTTAGAAATTCCGACAGTTTTCAAACAGATAAATCTCGAATTCGGAGGTATTACGACACTGTTGAGCCCAAATTCTACACCTCCCCCCTCCGGCATTAGAAAACGTGTCACATGGAGCACCGCCCCCCAGCACTCATTCCCCTCGCTTTGTTTACACCACCGGTGTGGACACTGGAAATGCCGACCCTACACCATTCCCAGAAAGCAAGCAGATAAGAGTAACGAGGATGCTACCGGCTGCTTGCGTCAAAGAACTCTTCCCCCCCCCCTCCACCCATAGATCTATGTTTCTTTGAAATGATTCGTTTCCACGCAAAACTACAAGTATGTAATAAATCCAAATCTTTTTTTTTTTCATTTTAAAAACTTTAAAATAACTTTTTTTTAGATATCATTGATATTTCAGCGATTTTAAATAGGATAATCGATAATTGATGTCATTGGAGTTGCCGTATCTGTTCTAGTTAATTCAGAAATGTTTAGTGTGTGTGGGGGGGGGGGGGGAGGAGAGCGCGGCATGCTGATAATATTTTTGTTGAAGATATTTAAATATAGAACACAAAAAAAAATTTTAACACTTTTATTCAAGTACGGTGTAACCACTAAATATAAACGGTTTTTTTTTTCAAGTGCTATAGTGCTTGTTTTTTTTTTAAAACCAAGAGTTCTACGGCCTGCATTCACATTTACATGTAGCTTACACTTTTACATGTAGCTTACACATTTACATGTAGCTTACACTTTTACATGTAACTTACACATTTACATGTAGCTTACACTTTTACATGTAGGCCTAGTTTACACTTTTACATGTAGCTTACACTTTTACATGTAGCTTACACTTTTACATGTAGTTTACATCTTTACATGTAGCTTACACATATACAAATTATCCACTCATTTTGTTTTTTGCAGCCGTCGTTTTACAAGTAAACGGAACACTTTCTACTTGAGGTTTTCATTCCCGTAGTGCGAAGACCCATCTTATTGAGACAAATTAGGTAAAGTTGAAGTGATAATATGTAGAGGCCTGCTTTCCAAAAAATGACTAAATATCCGGAGAAATAAAAACATTTTACAAGTGACATCACTGTAAGTAGAATGGCGAAAAACATTTGTTTAAGTCTATTTATAGCTTCCCCCCCCCCTGAAAAATGCAAAAGAAAAAAAAACAAGCCGTAATAGTAATGAATGCACAGACAATGTTTTTACTTTAAATAACGGGTTGATCCTGGGTGGTGAGAATGACATTTATATCAAATTAATACAACAAATATTCAGGCCCGTAGCCAGAGGGGGGTTCAAAGAACAGACAGACATCATAAAGAGGTTTAATTCAATGAACAGACAGACATCATAAAGAGGTTTAATTCAATGAACAGACAGACATCATAAAGAGGTTTAATTCAATGAACAGACAGACATCATAAAGAGGTTTAATTCAATGAACAGACAGACATCATAAAGAGGTTTAATTCAATGAACAGACAGACATCATAAAGAGGTTTAATTCAATGAACAGACAGACATCATAAAGAGGTTTAATTCAACAGTTCTTCTTGTTCACACTGGCTGGGTTTTAAAAAAGGTGGTGGGGTAAGGGAACTGGAATGTGAACATTTATTTGTTAAGCGGGGGGGGGGTTGAAGTCCCTTTAAGGATGAGATGAAATCTCTTAGATCCTATGAACCACCAATGGGACGATTTTTATGGTGCCCTTTTTTCATCCCCACCATAGCCGATAGTGCAATGGCCATGGAGGCATCACTGGAGATATATCGATAACTTGAGCCAAGACCTGAAAAATTTTCTTTGTCCCTCACCGGAGATCGAACCAGGCACCTTAAGGTCGACAATCCAGAGCTTTACCGCACGATCATCCGTCCCACATGGAAGAGGGGGGGGGTATAAACTTAGAATTTTACACGACTTTATCTATAATATTTGCAGGCCCGTAGCCAGGATTATTGAATTAGGGAGGGGGGGGCGAAGAAATTTTTTCGGGGGGGGGGGGGGCGAAGAAATGATCCTGGGGCACAGGGGCGGATCTAGACAACTTTGGCGGGATGGGGGCAAGACTTTGACTCCGGGGATGAGGGGGGGGGGGGCAAAACTGTTTTCATTGTTGAAAATTGGTCTTAGAAAAAAAAATATTTCGATAATTTAATGATGTCTTAGCTAAATTTGCGATAACGGTGGGCGGGGGGGGGGGAGGGGGGCATGGCTGTGGAGGCGCGAAGCGCCGAAAGCTTACGAACGGAGAGGAGGGGTTTGGGGTGGGGATCTCAATGAGTCCCCTCCCCAAGAAATTTTTTGCAGTTCCATATCTGGAATGCTGCATTTTAGTACCCAATTGTTTAGCTATTAATTAGAAGTATATAATTTTAAGTACGCTTCAATAATGAATGGCATGTTGCAGTTTTGTTAAAAATAATGTAAATAGCAATTGTTACTTAATATATACATGATTTATATTATTATACTGTTGGTTTAACGTACAACCCGGTAAGAACGACTAAGATGCACGAATATAGCTTAACTATTTAACTATTATTTCTTATAAAATATTGAAAACAAAGAACAGATCTATCAACAACAAATTGACCAGTCGCAATTATTTAATTTAATATAAAATTAATTCTGCTAAAAAGCGAATTTGCAAATTTAATAACATCACTCAGAAATCACGCACGTTGTACTTTATTATTTTATTATACATATGTATAAAAATGAAGCCAGAAGTCAATGTTATTTTTATTAACTTATTTAAGTTGCTAGTTGTCCTCAGAAGATATCAATATATAAAACTAATACAAGGTTGCGAACAGGCCCATCGACAGAAATTTCGGGCCCCTGGGCATTGGTGACACGGGCCCCAGTGCTGATATTAATATTTTAAAAAGCTGATTGGCCAGCTCAGCCAGGCCCCTAAAACTCCCCGGGCCCCTGGACATTTGCCCCCTGCCCCCCCCCCCCACACTCGTCGGCACTGGTTGCGAACTTATATTATTATACGTTTCAAATTTGCAAACGTCGTGGTTTAGCACTGAATTTACCTAAAAATGCTTCAGCATTCAGATTGTCTGTTAATTTTTTTTTTCAAATGCAAGCAGGACAATATTGCTTAGACGCTTTTGCGATATGGGGGTGAGCATTCGTGTGAGGGTTGAAAAACTGTTCTCACACACGGCTGTTGAAGCCCCAAATGCCAATGCTGCCCAAATACCCAGAAGTGAACTTCAATAAGATTCAATCTTTTATGCCCAAAAAATAGATAAGCTATATATGTAAGTAAAATAGCCTGAATGATTGTCAAAATATAAACTTTTAAGTTTTTATTATTATTGATTTATTGAACAAAATGATTGATGTTTTATAGCCGTTATTATTAAAATTTTGTCAAAAAGCTCAAATCATGCATGGGGGGAGTATTATTATATATGATTACAAAATGGCAAACGGCACTCCTAGTGAGAAAAAGTAACAGTGAGTGTTTTTTTTTTTTAATTTTCAAATTAAAAGTTTTCTTTTAGTAATACCTTAGCATTAATTTTAAGTATTTTTTTTTAGAGCATTTTCGAAAAAAAAATGCTCTATTGTCCCCGTTTTGTCTGTCTGTCTGTCTGTCCGTCATCACCCTAGATCTCAACAACCATAATTCCTAGACCCATGATGTATATATCATTTTGTAGGTCTTGGCCTGCCAAGAAAACACTTTGGTCCATTTCGCGATCTGACCTCTTAGGGCCGAAAAAGGGGGCGTATTAAGTACCGTTTTTTTTACTATATAAGCTATATTAACAAAGGAGCGCCCTATATCTAAGCAACCATTAAGTCCTAGACCCATGATGTATATATCATTTTGTAGGTCTTGGCCTGCCAAGTGTACATCAAAAGTCCATTTCGCGATCTGACCTCTGAGGGCCGAAAAAGGGGGCGTTTTAAGTACCGTTTTTGCAAATATTTTAAATATAAATAATAAAAGCTAATCAAAGGGGCGTAATCATTATTTATTTTTGTAACTTGTTCAACATGATTACTTCCCTCTCTATTTATCAAAACCAATACGCGTGGAGCAAAATCTATGGCTGTAACCCAGGAAAAAAAACGAATTTAGTCCGGCGTAGCCGTAGCCACTGCGTACACGAAAATGATCTAAAATGTCCTTTGTCCGAAACGGAAAAGACTTAAATTGCTTGTTTTTAAATTAATCTTATTCAGATACGGGCTATTTTTTGGCCCACTATATGGATGTATGGATCCATCTGCATTTGGTCCGGCTGTTCAGTCCGATTTGAGGATTCATTGTTTGCCCATACTGTAGGGGTCGGATAATAGCCAGCCCCGTAGCCAAATGGGGAGGTACTGGGGGGGCAGTGCCCCCCGCTAGGTATGGAGTGCCCCCCCCCCGCTTAAAAAAGAAGAAAAGAGAAAAAAATAAAGAAAAAGTAAAGGTGCCCCCCTTGCAAGGTATTGGTGCCCCCCCCCGCTTACTTTGACCTGGCTACGGGCCTGATAATAGCGTTCAGACAATGCGGTTGGAAAACTTGATGCAGTTATACTGAAATGTATTTAGCTGCCTTTAGCGAGAGTTTGTAAGTAGGTCTGAAAATCTGTTTTTCTGATTTAAATAAAATTATTGAATAGAAACGATTTCTTTTCACCATTAATACAATATACATGTCTAAAGTTATTCCGTTGGAGGAAGAAGAGCAATTGGTGAAAATTAGCTTCAGATGATTCTTGAACATGATCATTTTATTAAAATCAAGGCGAAGAAGCTATACATGGACGCAGTTGGCTAATGTTAAACTATAATTTAAGTATGGATAGGCATTTAAAATTTAAAAACAAAACTGAAAATATTTTTTTACCGTTAAAAGGCATATGCTTTATTGCAGTGGTCGCCAACCCCCGGAGCCGCTGACCGGTACACAATTACTGATGGACTGTTTATGAACTGAGCTCTGGAAAAGTTAATACTACGAGAGTGAACACGATAGATTGATAGATCGACGATTCCGCATATGCCATCGATCTAGATCAGCCATGAGCGAACTAAGACCCGCGGGTCAAATCCGGCCCGCATGACGGTTTAATCCGGTCCGCAGCCAACCACATCATTTCAGAATGAAACAATGTTTTAGTCTTGTTTGTTTAGGAAATTTTAATTAAATGTAAAAGTGGGTTCATTTCAACACTCCATCCATCCATCTACCCTTCGTCAGGCCCGCCGGTCAACTTTACGAGCTCGATGAGGCCCGAGACTGAAACTGTTTGCCCATCCCTGCTCTGGATGAATATACACAGCACTGTTTCATGAATTATGTTATTCGTGCTGTAGCGGCCCCCCCCCCATGAGGTGACTACCGTTTCAGGCAAGTGCATCAGGCCTCGTGTCCGTGGATACACCCCATGATAGGAGATTCTTTGATACGGTAAATAGTCTAAACTGGGGGGGGGGGGGGGGGGGGTGCAGAATATTTTCAGCGGTCATCAACTTGTTTTATTGTGTGGCCATTTGTACAGATGTGTATTTTGTCAAGTGGTTTTTTTTTGGATTATGTTCACATATGAATATTAATTCAGTCATAGTGTATATACAAATATAGAAGTAAAATAATAGTAGCACCATCGACGTCCCTGACAATCACACACCTATCTTAACAAATCAGGCGACCTCCTTATAAAAAATGAAATGGCTCTAGAAACTAAGAAAGGTGGGTGGAATTTTTCGAAGAAATGCTGAACATTAATATTGACAGCCAAAAGATGTCCCAAACATTGCAAAGGACGATGGTGCAGAAATAGAAGAACCAATCATAGAAGTTGATAGAATAAATAAACAATTTTAAAAAAAAAGACAATAAAGCCCCAGGAAAAGATAACAAATACTGAATTTCTCAAATATGGAGGACGCACACTACAACTAACATTGTGGACACGTTTTATGAAATTGTACGGTTGAGTTGAACTTGAACGAACCAGAAAAAAACACTGGGTAAAAAGAACAAAATATTTTTCCCCATTTAAGGGGCTGTCCATTATTTATGTCAACAATTTTTAGGCGATTTTTACTTCCCCCCTCCCCCTTGTCAACAACTTGTCAAACTTCCAGAGACCCCCTATAAAATTACGTCAACATTTGATTACCCCCCCCCCCCCCCAAAAAAAAAGGTGGCTTCCAAAATGTTTATGTGGCAAAGTTAGTAGGAATATAGTTAGTTTAATTATAATACTGAATGTTAAGCGAGTGTGTAACACAAGACTAAAAACGCTGCGTAATTTTCCTATTTATTAAGTAATTATATTAAATTTAAAAAAGTAACATTGTTGACGTCAACTTTTCTTGACCTCCCCCCCTCCCCCTTGTCAACAATTGTCAAATTTTATGACCTCCCCCCCCCCTATTTTGTTGACGTAATTAATGGACAGCCCCTAAAGACAAAAAAAAAAATGAAAAAGATTTAGTAGTTTTTGCAGCAGAATGAATTTCAAAATTTAATGCATTGTCTAATACATCTCTCAAGTACATGTAGGTCATCTCCATGTGAAGAAAGAAACATGAAACATAAATCTTAAAATGAGAAATCATTACAGCCGCATTTCAACTATTGATCAATTTATTAATAGCACCCATGATTTGTGTTCAGTTAACAAGATGATAGTGCACATTACAGTTTCAAGGACATTGTACATTTTTATTTGCTCATGATCTGTTAACTCTCCTCTGAAAGAAGGGTGTGGGAACTGGGTCAAGTTGAACATTTTATTGATTTTTTAGAGAGTCATATTATATATAGACATATATATAACATAATTCATTATTTTTTCCCTAGTTCATTTATGATTATCAACAGCTCTTCTGTTGTATTATTCACTTTAATATTTCTTCCCATTTGCAAGACAAATTTCTGCAGTGGGGTCTCTGTTATATCAAGAATCAAGAGCATTTTGTTCAATTATAAATAATCTAAGAGCTTAAAAAATCATCACTAAAATGAAAACAGAAACAAAATAAAAAGATTATTTCAATGTCCATATATTTAATGGTATGGATTTTATTAGATGTGAATTACAGTAATGATTATTTAAAAAAAAAATTACATTTAAAAACGATTATATGCATTATTAAACAAAAGCATTTATGTATTTTATACATGTATGTGCTTCCTACAGCCTCACATATCATTGCTAAGGACAATTAAAGACCAAAGTATAAGCTCTCTGTGATCAATTGTAGCAATTTATAATATAAAACTATGCATATCTGAAAAAAAATATATAAGTACAAATTTTAGCATGTTATTTCTGTAAATAAAATAAATTAAAATCTGTTAAATTTTTTGAATTTTGAATAAAAAGCAGTAGCAGTAACTTAAAACAAAGATAAAACAAATTAGTTTTTAAAAAAGGTACTGTGTTTTAAAATATTTTTCATAACTTAAAAAAGACAGGTGCAACATAAGAAAAAAATTCTTGGTAGCTAACTAAAGCTCTTAACTACATTAGCCTTAAAGTATGCTTTTTTTTAAAGATTCAAGATAACTTAACCATTAGTTTGGTAAACAGAGATGAGGTTGCTGCCTAAGGATGCAAACCCATCAGGAGTGGAATGGTTTGGTTTTATAAAATCTTTTATTGTGAAGCATCAAGATCAGTCTGGTACTAGGTACACATTATAAGATGAGGAAATTGATGAATCTTGTCCCAAACTACTTGCAAAACAATAAGCTCTGTGAAAGAATAATTCAGAGAAATGTTAAAATGTACAAATTAAAAAAAACTAAAAACAACTTGGATTAGTAGAGTTAGTATAAATGCTCAAACTATACAAAAAAAATATATCTAAAAAATTATATATCAAACAAGGTTGAACTTAACTTTTCAATCCAGATTTTAATTAAAATACTTTCCCTACTAAGAGTCCAGGATTTAATTCTGTACCAAAGACAAACTTTCCATGCCAAGTCATTACTAGGCTGTCTGTTTCAGACTGTAAAAAAAAATTCACAAATTCTTGGTAGTTAACTAAAGCTCTTAACTTGTACAAGGCTTAAAGTATGCTTTTTTTAAAGATTCAAAAAAAGACTACTTAACCATTAGTTTGGTAAACAGAGATGAGATGGCTTCTTCAGGATGCAAACCCATCAGGAATGGAATGGTTTGGTTTTGTAAAATCTTTTATTGTGAAGCATCAAGATAAGTCTGATACTAGGTACACATTTTAAGATGAGGAAATTGATGAATCTTGTCCCAAACTACTTGCAGAACAACAAGCTCTGTGAATGAATGATTTAGAGAAATGTTAGAATGTACAAAATAAAAAAAAACAAAAAACAACTTGGATTAGTAGAGTTAAAAAAATAACATTAACAAGTGAAAAAAAAAATAATTTATTGAATAAGCTACTAAAAATTTGGAATCCCACTGACTGAAAAGTTAGTAATTAATGAAACACACATCAAAAACATAAACAAAAACATCAATAAACCATGGCCATAAAACATGTCATCTACACAAAAAAAAAAAAACTGATAATTTTAATTCATTTTCAAACTTACTTCCTAGACAAAGTTTTATCCAAATGAAACAAATGAATAGCCAGAAGCCTAATATTGTCGATGGAAACAGTTTCATCTTGAACAGCTACATCTGCATTTATTCTAAATATGGATTAAAATATTCAACAATTCTAAAGCAATCCTTGACTTTTGTTTTCTCTCTTTGTAGATATTGGTTTACCTGAGTAGGGTTCTCTGTGGGGTTGAAATATAAATAACTGAAGAAATCAGACAAAAAAAATTGTAAAAACAATACAACATTCTTTAAATGATATTATTAATGCTGCAGATTTATGTTTTAAAATAAACAAAAAAATCTATCTATACCTATCTTTCTCTTCTATCTATACCTTAATAACTATATATATAAAATAAAAAAAAATAAACTTATGTGATAAACCACAATAATAAAATAAGTTGCCTAGTTGGAAAAATCTTTTATTATGTGGTGAATAATAAAAAGTCAATTAGATAATAAAAATTTAACTTTTCATCTCTCATAATTTAAAATGAATTGACGGTGTAAAGAATGAAAGCTATCAAGATGAATATAAATAAAAATATCCATTCAACAGATGGCTCAAGATAAATACGTGACAGAGGGTATTTTATTTTAGCTATGAATTACTAAATTAACGCTATTTCCCAAATATCAAGCTGAAAATTGAAATTAAATGAAGCCACCTCATCAGCTATGTGGGCCCTGGGCAGGGCTAACATGTGTTTGGAACCCCTTTTGTCATAGCCAATGACAACAATAAAAAAATAACAAATATAAATAACGGTAATCTCTTATTTTACCTACTTATAAGTAGGTACCACAAACTGATTTTTTAAATTGGGTTCACAGCTTTTTTCAACATGAATATTGCAAGAACTCGAGAATCTAAGATGGTGGACATCAAATTTATTACTATAGCTCAAATAGTTTAAGAGATATAAATTTTTGAAAATGTGACTTTTTCATTTTTTTACAACACCTTCAAAAGTGCCATTTTTGCCAAGCGTTATCTGCAAAAGTATTTCCTGTACACCAAATCATTTACATTCAATACAAACACAAATATACATAGAATAAACTCAATTTTTTTCAAAGGTGTAAAATTATAATATCATTAAAATTTATAGCACTGAAAATGGGTTTTCATCATTTTTTAGAAAAATAAAAAGGGAGATAAATTTTCAAAATTCGTGACATTTCAAAAAAAAAAATCATAATAAAATTTGTAATCAACACACATAAGAACTAATTACCTCAATCTGTAGGGTAACTTAAGCTCTATATACATTCAATTAGTCATAATATCTTAATATTATTTGTGATTAATATAATAAAGGTTAGAAATAGGTGGGGTAATAAAAAACTAAAAATTGTCATTTTCAAAAAATCACAAAAAAAAGAACTGTTATGTATATATTAACATTTATATATGAAAATGTAGGATATACATAGTTCTTAACTTTAAAATAGTCGGTTAGACCAATTACTTTTATATATACAGTACAGGGATGGATAAATCATGCATGTAAAAAAACAATAAAATACTTTTCATTAGGGAAAAATCCACTATTAAGTATTATTTGAAAAGTTATATTAGTAACAATAGTAACTGTAACATTAGATGCATACATTTCAATTATATTCTAATTATTTCATAAGTCATGGAAAGCTAACAAATAATTTACGTATTTTACCACTACAGGAGCTCACCTAAATAAGTGCAACATTCGAAATTTAAGTAATTTACTTTAAGTTAATGTAAGCATATACCATTTAAATGAGTTATTAATGTACCATTTAATTGATCAGCAGGACCGGATTTAGACGTCATTAGGCCCTAAGCTATTTGGGATATAGAAATGTTCCCTTAGCCCTAATGGGCCATCGGGGCAGATGAAGTTTAGTATTTTTCTTTCTGTTTCTATAACCTCTGACATATGGGAAGGGACGTGGTGTTGTGTTAGCACAACGCCCAGCTTATTTCTAATTACAACTTAAGTCAGGGTACACATTTAAAGCCGGGTGGACTTATGGGACGCACTTGCACCAGATAACTGCTGTCGACAGTCGAGTATCTCACACCACTCGGCCATCCATCATTTGGGATATGGGGCCCTTTATAATTCCAGAAAATTAAATGGCAGTGTCAAATATTTAAATAAATATGACAATTGCTCACTCTAACAATTTTTTGGGGCCTCCTAAAAAAAGTAAGGGGGTCCTAAGCTATAGCTTGTGTAGGTTATATATAAATCCTGCACTGTTGATCCAGCCTCATTCTCTTCTTTTTTTAATTTCATCTTTCAATACCTCTCATAGTAATAAAGGTTTATTTCTCTGGAGCTTTTCAAAACACATCTGTTTTGTTTCAATTCATGCTTACTTAGAGATAATCTACTGTTTTGTTTATCATTTAGTGATTTTAATTCTAATTTCTTCTTGATATGATACTTCTATTTCATCAAGAACATTTTTTTAAATGGCCCACCTTGACCCCTACCCAGGACAGCAGCCAGGTCAAAGTAAGCAGGGAGGCACCAATACCTTAACAAGGGGCACCTTTACTTTTTCTTTTTTATTCCTCTTTTCTTCTTTTTTTAAGCGGGGGGGGGGCACTCCACACTATCTTGCCAGGGCACGGCCCGCTGCAAATTTACCAACCCTAAGCTACGGGGCTGACCCTACACCATTAAAAGTTTTATTTGTTTTACATGTTTATTATGTTTTCATCTATTTCTCTGTTATTATTTGTTTTATCAAAGAGTTTGAATGTCTATTTATTTTTACTTAATATATAAATAAAAAAATGAATGAAAAGTCCATTAGTTAATCCATACTGTGGTTTGAAAGAACAGACTCCTTCAGGGGGACATGTATATTTCTCTTATTCACTCTAAAAGTTGCCTAGGCTTTCAAATATCGCAACCCCCAATTCAAAATTGGTTCCAAATAAATTACATAATATACTGCTGCTAATTCTGGTATTTACTACAGCTTACATAAAAATCTTTTCCTATGTGTTACTTAACTTAATTACCAGTTCTTTTTTTTTTTTTTTGGTTGTGAGAATCATGTTTAGTCAAAGCTAAAAGATGTTCAAACTTAATCAATAATACTCAAACTGAACTAATATTAATAATAAGATGCTTAATAACAACTACAAACGCATGAGTGTCTAAGAAATCTTTTAATAAAAAAAATAAAATACAGGCATCAGTTACATGAGGTCCACGACTTGCCATTTTCCTCTTGCCAAAGTCAGGACGTTGAAGAAGTCAACTGTTATTGCTAGTCTAGTAGACAAGGCCAATAAAGGTGTCCCTTCAACTGGCTTAGACGTCTCTCTATAAAGTATTGGAGTTGTACACAATCTGATGAGGATAATTGAAGACATTTAAAAATGGTTCTGAC
>JAGDYQ010000130.1:207648-296501 GCA_021962125.1 Bulinus truncatus | reverse complement strand
TGACTGAACCACATATGTGGCAGAATCTGTTTGGATCGTTTTCACGGCGCTCTCTTCTCATTGCCAGTGATCACCAAAATATATGAGCAAACAGTTTTTATGAATCACTTGTTGCTTTTCTTGCTTGTAAATAAAATTTACAAGATGCTTCTAAAAAAATTGTAGGCGGCAAAATTTCACATTCAAATCAATATAAATTAGCAACAAGCAAGATTAAAAACCTATTTTTATAGTTAATAACCAAAAGCTTCACGTTCAATGAATGCTCCAAATAAATTGAAACTACTCGCTATCTCTTATGAAAACAAATAATACCAAGATAAACAAAAGTATTTGCTTTATTTTTAGCTGTTTTTATAAATTGCTATTATAAAATAAAAAAAATTGATCATCTTGACCAATTAATTGACCTAAACCAAAAGCATGTTATAGATATTTATCTACAAAAGACAGATAAAAACTCATAATCTGTTGTTTAGGAAAAAAGTGCTTAAAATGTTCTGCCAAAAATAATTTAGGCACATTATATATTATTATACTCAGAGGCTAATTAAATGTCTGTATTGTTTTTATAAATCTTACCATATCATTTTAGACAAACTCAAATTTTTCTTTCATTCTCAATAACTTAATTCTATATTCATGAAGCATTCCTCCCAGTTTTTCAGAAAACTTTATTTTAGATTCACCTTTTAAAAAGATATTTCAATCTTTGTGCATGCATATTCTTTAATTCTAATTTTTTTTATTTGCATTAAAAACCTAACTAAAAGTGTAGCTGCAAAAATTATTACACACACAAAAAATCACCTTGAGGTGTAAACTGTAAATAATAATATAATTCACCTCTATGTGAAACTGTATACACTCCTCTTTCTCAGAACATTATAAATACAATTTTAGTATTGATCATTAATGACCAGGAGTTGGATGAATGTCATATATACCATTATAAATTATCAAATTACAAATCATTATAAAATTTTGAAAAAATTATTAATGGTTATCGTTTAATCACAAAAACATCAAAATAAATTAATCTTGAGTGGAGTGTGAAATATTTAATCATATTGCTGAACAAAAAAATAAGTTTATCTTAGAATACAAGTTCACTTATTTCACTTTTTCATTAGAAGTTTAAAACTTTTATTTTACGAATTACACTTAAATGTGGCATTCAATCAATCAACTAACCAAACAAATACTTATGAACATTTCTCATCAAATTTAGCTGTAGATGGTAAAAAGAAATTCAGATGTTATTTATCACAGTTGTACACACACAAATGGTGATAAAACTCAAAACCTATATGGACAATTCAATTTAAGAAACTGTTTTCTATAAATAGATATGTTCTTTTCAACAGAAATGGTAAAAATTATATTTCAATATAAATCAAGGGTAACCAGCAAGAAGTTTCAGGAAATTTAAAATTGATCAGCAACACCAAATTTAGCAATTTAATCATCATCCTAATTTTACCAAAACCATTGTCTTAATCAAAACTCCATAAAATCCATAAATGTCTACTACTCTTGTATTAACAGTCCTAGACAGAAAAGAAATCAACATTGGGTCCTTCAATAGGACAAAAAAAAAGAAAATTAAATCTTGAATGTAATTTTTCGGACTTTATTGACCTCTTTGAAGTCAGACCATGCATACGATGCGCTCTGTATTTTTTGAAAGATCAGAAAGAAATCATAATGGATTGGGTAAAAATTGGGAAGGAATAGTACAATAGGCCAGAGCACTATGTGATTCTATTAAGCTGAAAGAAAAGAAGAAAAAATATTTCTAAAAAAAGATACGTATTACTGAATGAGTGTAAATTCTCTAATTGTTAGTTGAGATTATTTAATAGTAAACTCCAGTTGTGTAGGGTTGTTTTTTTTTCAACAGTCATTTATTTATCCAGTTTATGAACATAGTGTTCTAATTCAATAACATTATTTAACTGTAATACTTTTAGAATAAAATTTTTGAACTCTTTCCCAATTGAGAATCAGAGAAAAACTTGAATTATTAAAAAAAATATTAACAAAAAAAGAATATTACTGTACCGGTTGTTAGGCTCTAGATCACTCAGAGTTAAGAACATTACAAGCATAAAAAAATACAGTTCCCTATATAAGGCTATTGTTTTATATAGCCATTTTCAGTAACTCACTGTTTTTGCCAGTTTGCTCAGAATCTATTGTCAAGCTGTTTTTGATTTATGATTAATAAAAGCAAGGTGTACACTTGAATGCCTTGGCTTAAAGGGCCAGCAATAAGTGTATCTAAAATATGAATCCACAAGAGGGCATGTCCTGGCATCTGCCAATGAGAAACCCTTTTTGATGGCTTTGTGATTTAAAACTTAGTAGTGGGAAAATACTTTGACAATTCAAGACTTTGCCAATCAGCCATTGATCAGTTTCTTCAAACAATGTTTGAAATCTCTGTATTGTTGAGCTGGCAGTAATGTGCAAGCTGTGGCCTTGGTGATGTTTGGAATTCATTAAAGTTGACAAGCTAACCGTGCCCCTACTGTACTGCTGTGATTATTCAGGATCCAGTATATACATCTACTATGATTTTCTATAACTAAAACATTACATTAGGTTAATACTCTTATGTATTGAAATGCTGCATTGTATATAAATCATTTATCATAATACTCATTTCCAGTGTGCGTTAAATGTCGCAAGCGGAAAACAAGAATTAAAAAATGGTGTCATCCCCTGTGTCTCGAATCAATTTTTTCTTTTTGAAATATCTAGTTTACAATAGTGTCTGTGCTTTTAATTATGAAATGTAAAAGTCCTCAATATTAAAAAATTAATAATTAGCTTCTTCAATATCATTCAAACCATTGTAGTTTTTATTACAACAGAGAAATTTAACATCGACATACGTAAACAAGAGTAATAATCGAAAATCTCCGACGTCGGAGACAATAAGACTATTGACCGTGTTTTCGTATCTAATTTCGTAGAACAAGTTCTTTTTAAAAGTCTATATAATATTTAAAAAAAGAAATTCTGCGAATTTCTATTCTACTTAAGTTCTCAGCTTTTAAAATATTTATGATTTTAAATAAATACGACTTTAGATTATTTCTTAATTACAAAATAACAATATAGACCTAAAAAAACTAAGGTCAAAAATTAATGAAAACATAACCGAGCAATATTTTTCTAATAGTGCATTAAAACTGCACACACTTAATTTGTGCGGCGCGCCGGTGGCTGAAAGGTTTTATGACTTGGCCCAGAATCCCTTTTTTGCAGACTCGCGGGTTCAATTTCTCCCAGAGACTTGTTTTTAATTGTTTTTTTTTCAGAATGTATCCTTTTAGTAATTAGATCTCTTTGATATTATTTTTTTTTATTGAAATAATGTATCTTTTAGGATGTTGTAAGAAAAAACAACAACTTATTAGATTTTAAATTATTTCATAACTTAAAAAGAATTAACACACAGGCATAACTGGGGGGGGGGGTCCAAAATCGAAAGTCCCGCCGGGCCCCAGCTTGAGAGGTGACCCCCATAATTATTTTTTACATTAAATATTAAATATTACATTAATCTCATGATATGGTATCGAGCGTCAAAAATGCAGGGCCCCAAAATCCTAGGTTCGGCAATGGCTTTACAATAGTCTATCTTCCTGCAAAGGCTTTGCAGAGGTACAGCTGTTATTTTCATAATTGTATTATTAAAATAAAAAAATTAAAACTACCAAATTAAATTAAATTTTTTTCATAATGACCGGATTTTCTCTCTTAGCTTTTCATTTTTATATCATAGATTATAATTTCCTGTTAAATTACAATGTGATATGTTAATATTTATATTGTATAATAATATATTTTCATCTATTCCAGGTTATCAAGATCACTTAAGTAAATTTCAGCTACTAGCCAGTTATAACACAGAAAATCATGTTTTTGAATATTAAATGATGACACTGGCCCAGACGGTGGCATCTGGAGATGCATTGTTGCAAGTAACAAAACAGAATCAGTTCAAACTGTTACAATCACAATTAAAAATAACCCCAAGGAAAATATCCTAACATTGTGTGAGGTTGAAATATATGAAGGTGAGAATATTTTTTTCTCTCTTGAAGCTTGTGCATGTATTAGCTACTCCAAACTGACAAAAAAACAGTGGCATTATTGCTTATTTTCAACCAATCATTTTATGAGGAAATACTAACATTATTTTATCATAAAATATATCAATAAGCTTATTTTAAGCACCTTCATCATATGTTTATTTTGTTTTGATATTTTAAAAAACAAAATCTTTCATTGAAATTACTCAACATCTGTTATTTGTGGCACGACCGACACATTTATTTTTAATAATAACTTTGAGTATAGTTTTAGGACAAATGTTTTTTATATTTTTTGCATAGATCTTTTATTTGGACTAAATTTTTTAAAATCTGGATTTTTTCCACAATATGACTGTGATAAATGTAGATGAGTCCGATTCTTAGCCACATTAGCCATGCCATTTAAAACACATGTATATAGGCGTCTTTTTCCCTTGTCTGCGATGGTCAAAGCGAGAGGATTTTTTCCAGGACCACTCATAGTGCTTTACATAAAGAAATATGATTTTTTAGGACTTATCAAAATATCAGAGTTAAGTAAAACCATTGCATATCAATATATTACAAAACAAATGTCTATCTTTTTTTAATATGTTTAATAATAAACTAACTTTAAATGAATTTTTAGGATGATTGTATATACTATGATTGCAATTCTCTTGGAGTATACATCCCCCCTACATACTTTGAACAAAAGCCCAAATTTTTCTCGCAAATAGAAAAACATCAAATGGTTTATTTTTAAAATCTATGACATATTAAAATTAAGGCTGCTGATTAAACTGCTATAACACACAATTAATGCGACAAAAAAAGTGTGCAATAAAAATTTTTTACACAACACATAAGTGCGTTAATTTGAACAAAAGGCTGAAATGTCAGAGTAGGGCCTAATTGATAAATAACCAAATTTTACTCTACAATTTGAAGTTAAGGTCCATTCACTTACTATGAAGCTCTTCCCACTACCTGCACACAAATACCCACCCCTACTAATGCAGGCCAAAGACAGAACTAAAAGTTAGGGCTGTTGATTTACTGCAAGTAACGCATAATTGATGCATTAAAAAATTATGGGATTAAATTTTTTATGCAAACACATAAATGCGTAAAATGTTACCTAAAAGTTATTTCAAAGAGTTGCATGAAAAAAAAAATCAGTACATAACCCAATTCTATAAACAGAAATAAAATCAGACATGATTAAAAAAAAAAAAAAGCAAGAAAAAACACCCCGGAACATACGATGACTGCATAAGTATGCGTCATCCTTGTGGGAAGAGAGGCTTCAAAAATGTGAGCGGTTAGCGGGGAGGGGTAAAATCAAGAAAAAAAAAACTCGTTAATAATAAGTGAGCAACTTCTTTCTGGCTTTACTATTATTTTATGAATGAAAAGGCTTACATGAGATAGAAATGACTGTGTTATTTTTTTGGGATGGGAAGTGGAGGGGGTAGATACGGAAGTGGAGGGTAGGGTAAGCAAGACTTTACGTTGGGGTGAAATGTAGCAAAATATGACAGGGATGAAGGGGAGAGTGGTTGACATATGTCATTAAGTCGGAACCTACAGTACAGAAAATCACATGTTTGGCAATATTCTTGATTGAAAGAAAAAGTCGCATCACTTGAAGTGGTTGCTACCCATGTCAACAAACTTGGTCTGAATAACTGATTCAATAGACATATATTATAATGCTTAATAGATCTGTTACAATTAATCATACTGCTTTCAGTAAATTAAACTGACTTGTTTATTATGACAATGTTACGCTATGAAATAATGACATACGAGTTTGAATACAAATCAGTGTATTATATGGTGTCGATTAAAATATACATTAATTTGCGATAAGTAATTTTTAATTTTGATCAATTTTTAATCAAACAGAAGCTCTAATTAAAATATTTATAAAGTTTAAAAAAATTAGGGAAAACTGTTTCCTTTGAGAGATTTCTTTTATTTAAAAATGGTAATGAAATCAAAAATTGAATTTTACTTTAACTTGCTGTGTTTGAATTTGTGAACCGATATATTACTTCATTAACTATTAATTTTGATATACTATTACTTGTAAAATATGAATGAGAAAGATGAATTACGTTATGTTACATGGAGGGATATGTTTCAAAATAGTTCTATATAACGGTTATTGTATATTAAATATAGCATATCTTTTTTAAACTTGAAATATAGGCCTACAAAATAGATTAGGTCGTAGTAGACTTACATATATTATAAATACAAGCCCATGTTTTTGTTTTATTCATAATTTATATTTGTTTTTAAATGTTTTTTTTATTTTGGATGATAAGTTCAGTATTTGGTGACATTTTTTATAGCGAGAGTAATATTTCTTACTCTAAAAATGCTTTGTTCCACAATCTAAAACTAATCGTACTTCATTTGTCAAGAACTTCAGGAGACGGTTATCTGGTTAAATATGGCAGGGATCCTACTTTTCCAAACTGTCACAGTCGATGCAAGATTATGTGCCATTTCTGGAAGAGATTGTTGAATGCAATTCAAATATTTAGTCAGTATTGTGTCACTTATGACATAATATACAGCCCTTCAGTTAATGATGCTACAAAAATTCAGGAAAAAGCTAAAAATGATAAAATGATGGATTTTTTGTTGTTGTATGTGAAGGCAATAAAGATAAAAATCATCACATTTACTTTCAAAAGGCTTCAAAATTTGTAATGTTCCCTCACAACCGTTTGTTTAACAAAAAAAGTGTTGATATTATGTAACAGTTCAAAAAGCTGCAAAAAATCAAAGAACAGATAGCATTATTACTAGGCCTATATTGATTTTAAAATTTCCATTTAATAATTCATCCAATACTAAAGAGAATCCCCATTTGCCCTAGCAAGACATAATACAAATTAATAACTCAAAGATTTCTGTATTATTTCTAAGAATAAATCATAATTAAATTTTAGAAATTAAAATTCAATGAGGACATATTGATGTTACATTGATACACTGTAGTGCTTGTTAAAAATTGCTCTTCTACTATTGTTAGTGATATTGTCATAAGTATTCACTATTTAGAACTATTATTTGCGTGTAAAAAATGATAAAATTATCCTGTAATACATGTACAAACATTTATAGAAGCTGTAAATTGAAAGGAAATATTTAGCTTTAAGTGATATTCATATCCATTGTCATAATTGTAATTATGGCATTCTTTCAATAATAAGTGGATCGTGTTAAATAGCTCAGCTATTACAGACATTTGAAATTGCTTCATTTTGCCTACAGAGTGCCTGCTATCGTCTGCTGGGATGGCAGAAAAAATGTTTTTAAGACTTTCCCAAAATGGCCAGACAAGCAGGGTGTGTGTACTGCTGATCGGCAGAATGGCAAGGCAAGGGGTTTTTCCTGCCACTTAGACAGAAGGGAGGGTGCAATGTGCCTGAACCCACAGCCGAAAATGGCAGGTTGCGCAGGTGTGCTTAAGTGGGACAGAGTGGAAAGGGTGTTGTGTGCTGACCACATCCGTCACCGCAGCCAGCTGTGAATACTATGGTCTCGGATAGTCCTCATTGACCCAGCACCAACACCCTTGCAAGAAGGATTTTTCCTGACTAGAGAACCCCAAGGACCTTTTCCCCGTAGACCATGGTATGTCTCTCAGACCAGGATAGCCTGGAAAGAAATTCATTTAAGTTCTGAGTTACTTTCCTGGTACCGCCACTGTTAAAAATCACCCTATCCACAAGAAGCAGTAAATTTGAATTTTTTATGAATTTTTTAGCTTGGTACATTTTTTGTTTTTTTATACACATAATGGATAATCATGCATGTCTAAACCCATTGCTTTTTTATTTTCAAGTATGATGTTCAGATAATTACATTGTTCACACTTAACTATTTTAAATATCATCATCATTCATCTGGGTGTAGTAGTTTTTACAATTGTAAGCATTTAAAAATTGCCATTTCCATATTTTTTACCTCCCTTTTAAATTTATAACAAGCAGTGATGACCTATTTTTGACCAAAAAGAAAAACACATTTTCCAAATTCCATAAGTTCTTGAAATAGTTTTAGTATATTATTTGCAGATTTGTTTCTGATTTCTTAAATATGGTCTTGGAGCAAATTAAAAAAAAATATACCCTAATAGTGGGCTATTCTGGTTTTTACAAATTATCTTAAAATTTACAAGTTGAAAAATTCATAACTTCCTTAAAGTTTGCCTCACATAGACAAATTTGGTTCCAATGATCTTAATAAACGTAACTAGTTGTAAAGAAAGTCAGTTTGGGGGTTCCAACTTGGATATTATTTCTTTGAATAAAACAGAATAGTTTCGATTCTTATAAAGTTTTTTTAATGACAAATGTTTGCATTTAACTTGTAATTTTATACCTAATTTGATAAATAGCATGATTTTTTTAAAGCAATCAATTATAGCTCAATAATAAATATCCCTAAATATTTTAAACATTTATTGATTTAATTACTATTTTTTTTATTTGTTTATTATAAAATACTGGTATAGCCTACTTATTAATTAAGGGAAAATTTGTAATTAATATCTTAAAAGCTTCTTTAAAATAACAAATCCAGTTAAACTCAATTAGACACTATAAATCTATAAAGAAACAAAAAAACTATTTTAAATTAAAAAAAAATGCAGTTGCATTAAATACACAATTGTTTTCTTTAAATTGTTTTTTTTCCTTTTTCTCAGAAACACAATCTTGTGATTTGGGAAAATATGACCGAGACTGTGAGAAATTCTGTAAGTGCTTTAACTTAGATCAGAGACATGTTTTGTCAGCACTGGAGGTTGTCCATCTGGTTGTGCTGCAGGATTCACTGGTGAAGGATGTAACACTAGTAAGCCTTTTTTTGTTTGTTTTTCACTTTGTGGCTACATTTTAACATTGAAACATATATATTACTACTTTATTTATATATGTGAAAGTGATCTGGACCATATCATCAAACGAGTATCCAAAACTCAAGGGTCATCACATTTTTTTACTGCATATGCCAATAGAATCATCTCAAGGTAATAAGTAAATCCTAATATTAGTGGACATCTGTACAAGATGGCCCGAGGCCATACCACTGACTAACATCAGCGCACAGAATGTAGCACGCTCTGTACACAATGTTTACAAGGATTGGGTTCCCCCAAACGATACTGTCAGAGGATCACAGCTTACGTCAGAAGTATTCCAGCAATTGGAGAGTCTTTTAAAAATAGAGCGTATATTCACTACACTGTACCACCCACAAAGCAATGGTGTATGCGAAAGATATAATTGGAAGTTAAAACAGGCACTAAATAAAATAGTGAGTCATAAGTATTCACTATTTAGAACTATTATTTGCGTGTAAAAAATGATAAAATTATCCTGTAATACATGTACAAACATTTATAGAAGCTGTAAATTGAAAGGAAATATTTAGCTTTAAGTGATATTCATATCCATTGTCATAATTGTAATTATGGCATTCTTTCAATAATAAGTGGATCGTGTTAAATAGCTCAGCTATTACAGACATTTGAAATTGCTTCATTTTGCCTACAGAGTGCCTGCTATCGTCTGCTGGGATGGCAGAAAAAATGTTTTTAAGACTTTCCCAAAATGGCCAGACAAGCAGGGTGTGTGTACTGCTGATCGGCCAGAATGGCAAGGCAAGGGGTTTTTCCTGCCACTTAGACAGAAGGGAGGGTGCAATGTGCCTGAACCCACAGCCGAAAATGGCAGGTTGCGCAGGTGTGCTTGAGTGGGACAGAGTGGAAGGGTGTTGTGTGCTGACCACATCCGTCACCACCGCCAGCTGTGAATACTATGGTCTCGGATAGTCCTCATTGACCACAGCACCAACACCCTTGCAAGAAGGTTTTTTTTTTCCTGACTAGAGAACCCCAAGGACCTTTTCCCCGTAGACCATGGTATGTCTCTCAGACCAGGATAGCCTGGAAAGAAATTCATTTAAGTTCTGAGTTACTTTCCTGGTACCGCCACTGTTAAAAATCACCCTATCCAAATAAAAAACAGTAAATTTGAATTTTTTATGATTTTTTTTAGCTTGGTACATTTTTTGTTTTTTTATACACATAATGGATAATCATGCATGTCTAAACCCATTGCTTTTTTATTTTCAAGTATGATGTTCAGATAATTACATTGTTCACACTTAACTATTTAAAATATCATCATCATTCATCTGGGTGTAGTAGTTTTTACAATTGTAAGCATTTAAAAATTGCCATTTCCATATTTTTTACCTCCCTTTTAAATTTTATAACAAGCAGTGATGACCTATTTTTGACCATTCTGAGAATGGTGAGAAATTCTGTAAGTGCTTTAACGAATCAGAGACATGTTTTGTCAGCACTGGAGGTTGTCCATCTGGTTGTGCTGCAGGATTCACTGGTGAAGGATGTAACACTAGTAAGCCTTTTTTTGTTTGTTTTTCACTTTGTGGCTACATTTTAACATTGAAACATATATATTACTACTTTATTTATATATGTGAAAGTGATCTGGACCATATCATCAAACGAGTATCCAAAACTCAAGGGTCATCACATTTTTTTACTGCATATGCCAATAGAATCATCTCAAGGTAATAAGTAAATCCTAATATTAGTGGACATCTGTACAAGATGGCCCGAGGCCATACCACTGACTAACATCAGCGCACAGAATGTAGCACGCTCTGTACACAATGTTTACAAGGATTGGGTTCCCCCAAACGATACTGTCAGAGGATCACAGCTTACGTCAGAAGTATTCCAGCAATTGGAGAGTCTTTTAAAAATAGAGCGTATATTCACTACACTGTACCACCCACAAAGCAATGGTGTATGCGAAAGATATAATTGGAAGTTAAAACAGGCACTAAATAAAATAGTGAGTCAAAGTCCTCAAGAGTGGGACAAGTACCTACCACAGAGAAAACATACATGAGTCGACAGTGTTCTCCCTTTTTCAGATGGTCTACGGAGTGAATCCTAGAGGACTATTAGAGCAGTATGGAGACATACTATGTGAACCAAGCCTGAAAAGTGAAGTAAAAAATGCCTACCGAATTGTGATAGACACAAGGAAGAGGATTATACAAGCTTGCCGGGTGGCGGGACGTAACAAATGTCACAAATCAGACAAGTACCGTAAGAGACACAACAAAAATAAAACCTTCCGGTGGCATCAGGGGGGTGATGAAGTGCTTCTCTTCTTACCCAACCCGAAAAAAAATTATTTATACAATGGCAAGGACCATTTATAGTGAACAGGATGCTACCCGAGGTTGATTATGAAATAGAAATTAATAACAAACTCAAATCATTTCACATAAATATGCTAAAAAATACAACCGTCGGCTCACTGGTCTGGAGACTGATGCTGGAGCCTGCTGTACTCTCCTCCACGAGAACGAACCGTCGGGTAATGACTTGGATGATGTTAGGACCCCTGTCATTAAGAGTACTAGTACATACCTTGACGTGAATTTGAAAAACTTAGATGACAAAAATGCAATTGAGATTTCAAAGATACTACAGAGTTATCGACATATACTGACTGATCTGCCTGGCAAAACTATGGCAATCACACACAACATCAGACTCACAGATAACACACCAGTCAGACATCCAACCTTATTCAGTCCCCGTACACCTCGGTGATAAACTGAAAAACGAATTATACGAACTTCTTGCTCTGGGAATTATTGAGCAATCTGAATCCCCATATGCCTCACTGACTCTTCTAGTGATAAAGAACGATGGCAGTAAACGGTTATGTGTAGACTACAGAAAGGTTAACAGCATCACAGTTTTTTATTCGTACCCAATGCCATATTCTGAAGATATCATAGGAAAGTTGGCCAACGCCAAGTGTTTTACAAAGTGTTTGACCTATTGCGCGGATATTGGCAAATACCCTTGACGGACAGTTCAAAACCATTAACAGCGTTCGTCACACCATTTGAGCTTTTTCAGTTGAACTATATGAGCATCGGCCTCGTCAACGCACCCGCAACATTCAACAGAATGATGGCTAAATCGTTTTCACATAGACAAGATGTTATATGTTACATTGACGATATGTGTATATTCCACTATACTTGGCAAGAGCACCTGCATGTAATAGATGTCATTTTACAAATTCTCTTGGAGAATAACTTGACTGTGAAGCCGGAGAAGGTAATATCGTTTCTAGGGTTCAAGGTGGGAAATAACATTATCAAGCCTCTGTCTGACAACGTCACTAGAATCCTGGACATTCAACTGCCCAGTACATAGAAACAAGTCAGAAGTCTTTTAGGGCTGTGCAATTACTATAGGAAGTTTATCGACCACTTTTCTGAGTAAACCAACCCACTTTTCGCCTTAGTATGTAAGGGGCAGCCCAATAAAATAAAGTGGACATCTGAGTGTCAGGGAACCAGTTCTCCGAATACCGGATATTTCAGAACCTTTTTCCCTAGCAATAGATGCCTCTAAATATGCAATAAGGAGTGCTTAATGCACAAGGACGCCGATGACATCTGCCATCCTGTGATGTATGTCAGCAGGAAACAACTGCCGGCTGAGACTTGGTACGCCACTGTGGAGAGAGAGGGTCTAGCTTTGATTTGGTGCATCACAAAATTAGAAATATCTCCTGGGGTGTACATTTACCATATACACCGACCACGCCCCATTGGCCTTAATCAACCAGAAGAAACATATCAATCACATAGTGGCTCATTGGTATTCACTGCTGCAAAACTACAGATTCAACATACTTCCAATACCAGGAATGGACAATGTAATTGCTGACATCCTCTCAAGATGCAGTGCATAGACATTGGTGGTCTACACAAACAATAACATTATTGTGATGATTTATTTTTTTTCAGGAATTAGTTTTGCATTTTCATTTAATTGATTATGACTTATGTTTCATTAATTGGTTACACAGCAGGCAGCTAGTTATTGTCTTTTATATGACCATTAGGGATATGACTAAAATATAACCCTAGTTCCCCATATCATATTTGGTGGAGCTTTGTATCACAAATAAAGAAAATATAGGTAATTTTTTTTTGCATTAAAAAAGTTCACCCTCCAATTGAGACAAATATTTTTAGAACATACAATTTTTCAAAAATTTATATAAAAGTTTCACCATTACAAATAAAAGTGACATAAGAATAAGACTGATAATTGTTACAATGTACATTTCTATTGTGCATTAGTTAAAAGAAACTTAATGTTCAATTTTTTCAATGGACTTGCAAAGTGGACGTAAATCTTGCATCACTTTAATTGCACGCTCTGCACAGATATTTGAACGCTGCGTTGGTATAGGTGTTGGATCTGTGGACCAAAATGTCTTTAATGACTTCAAAGCCTTTGGATGTTGCTTACAAGCTTCTGATAAATTATCAAAGTCAGTAGGATTGAAGCAATGAGCAGAAAACCAGATGTCAGCCCATGTACCACTGATGAAATCACATACTGCTTTAGCTATTTGCCGATACTCCGGTATCAGAACGAATGATAGCAAACAATAAATTGCCCTTGAGTTCCAGTTCGCATTACTGATGTTTGGAAGTGATCGAAAATTTTTTTTTGGGAAGCTTCCTGTAGTATTGAAAATCCTGTAGCATTATATTAAATGATCAAGAAAAGCCATGTCATCTCGCCAGCACTCTTGTTCTGATTTCTTAAGTGGTGCCCCAGCATTATTAAATGATGTTTTGAGTTGTTCATACTTTTCTGTTATTGTTGGCACAAACCAGTAGCTGATATTTGGTTTTTGATGTACCAAAATGATCATTCATGACGTGTTTCAATATTGTATCTAGAATATGGTGTTGGCATCCAATGTATACAGCTTTTTCTAATCCAACATCTTGAAAGCGTTTCTGTAACAGTGTGACTGCACCAAGTAATTAAGCTTATATTATTAGTTTTACCAAGCTTTAAAATACTAATATACTAAGTATTACATAATCTTATAGACTATCTCTTTGTTTTTATTTATAGATTGTGAACCAAAACGTTATGGTGTTGGATGTCGATCTAACTGTAGTGCAAATTGCCTCAATGAGTCATGTGACAACAGAAATGGACATTGTAAAGGATGTGTTGCTGGTAGAGAAGGAGTTTACTGCAGCAATAGTAAGTTTATTCAATAAATATTTAAGTGGCTTTCATAAAAGAATGTTTCAAAATTTTTTATTAAGGTTTTAGGACTAACAGTTCTTTTACAGGAATGCAGCATCTATATTTTAACATGCTTAGCTGAAGCTTATATGCACATTGTTAAAGTTATGACCCATAACCTTTTCAAATTACTTTAAACCAGCAGTTGTAAAAGTGTGGAGGGACACAGACAAATTTAATGACTAATTATAATTTACAATAAATTATCAAGGATATCAGTGTACATATTTACACTTCTGTTACTATAAACATTTTTTTTAAAGTGAAATGCTTTTTAATCAGGGTAAATCAATATATATATATATAGGTAATGACCTTTTACTTTTATTTATTATTTTTTTACTAAACAAAACACTTTTTAGATAAAAGAGTATAGTGAAAATTTAATTATATTGTATCACTGCAGGTCAATATATAAAGTATAAATCCAAATATCTAAATTATAACCTGCTAAAGTAGTTATTCTTTACAAATTAAACAAACCTGAAAACTATGTGCTGAATTTTCAAAATAGCTCATTATCAAAACGTGATTACTTGTGCAACCTGAGTTTATTATTGTTAGAACTGCACACCATTATACTCAACAGTTATTTATCAAAAGATCAATATACTGTTAACCATATGGCAGTAAAATAACTGAATAAATATTTATTAAGTTTCAAACATGATTAGGTGTTCATTAGTTACACAGACAATAAAAAGAAAAATATTGCTGTTGATTTCTATCAAAAGTTTCGAGGTCCTGATGAAAGCAGGTCATTAGTCTCTCAAGTCCACCCAGCTTTAAATGGGTACCTGACTTAATTAGGGGAATAAAGGCTACTGGGCATTGTGCTAAGCACTCAATCCCTTCATTTGTCTTGGTTACTGGAACAGATGAATTCTACTCCTTATCTACACTGATGGTCCTTAAGAGAAATTTACTAAGAGGTATTCTGGTCTCTATGATGCCTCTGTGCTTATTTTGCCTCCACAAGCTTCTAGTGTAACATTAGAAATTCTTTTAGTTCTCATGTACTATTACCTATCTTTAAATACATAATCGTCTTACCTATTTGTGTATTTCCTCAGGTATTTTTCATATCGTGTGGTGCGTCATTCTAAACACAACATGGATTTCTTATTATATATCTTTGTTGTTTCTATTCATATCATATTCTGTTCATGGCGATTAAGGCCACATGTTCATTTCTCTTGCAGTATTGCATATGTTTCTTTGTTATCCCTTCTGTCGGATTTCGTTCAGCCAGCTTCAGCAGGCTTTTCTACTAGTATATACATATGAGACCTTATCTTCAAAAGTAAAATATATACCCCATTAGAAAATCTAAATGATTTATTTTCTAAATTGTTCAAGTCAATGTTTTTGTTTTTTTTTCTCGTAATTTTTTTTTTTTTTTTGGCTGACAGTGATATTTTATTTTCTTATGGTGTATAACATTTCATGTTACGGGTTAGTGTAAAGTTTTGTATTCTTTAAACTTTATTTTTTTATGTAAAATTATGAAGAATGCAAGTATTCATTAGTTTAGAAAGTACAAATTAGTTTATATTAATCTTACACAGATATTCATGCACCGATTCCCACTGCACAAGACAAACAACTTTAGATAGAGTTTATTATTAAACACAAAGAGTGGTCAGATAAGGTCTCTGCAGAGGGAGTACTGTTAAAACGTTGACATAAATGTGTTTACACTGCTTCAGTACATTCTAACATATTTTCATAGAAATGTTTTTTTTTTAATTCTTTAAAATTAGGGATGGGATGATTCATTGAAATCAAGAATAGGAAGAATCTGTAATTTTATTGGAAATGCACATTATTTAAAACTATCTTATGACATTTATCCCTCCCTTGTTTTCATGGCAACACTGAGCAAGCAGTCAAGGCGTTCAAAGTCCTATTCAAATTTAATTTCTATGCTTGTTGTGGTCAAGATTAAGTGGCAGCCTTTTTGTAACAAAATTGTCCTCTTTTGCTTAATTAGTAAATTACCTTTACCAAAATACCTGTATATACCTACATCTTCCCATCACTAACTGAATAGATAGTTGTAATTAAATTGAGTTTCCTAAAAAGTTATTTCTTAATTAGCGTAAAGTTTAAGTTATAATTAATAGATTGATTCAAAATAATCTAAATCTGGACCAGAGATGACCATACATAAGTTGAGTGAGAACTGCATTATGCTTTTTTATGCAGTAAATATAATAGTTTTAAGAATCACGCCTTTGCTAAATCTTGATAAATTGACTAAGTAATTAACAGTAATTAAATAATAGAAAAATGGCGGTGTTCGAACCATGGTGGTGTTCGGGTAGGAAAAAGTCGCATGAAATTTTAAAAAATCAGCATTTGGCCCCATGAATCTAGAGAATGGCTGGAATACCAAACAGTGGTTACATATTACATTCCTCTCTACTTGGTCAGCCTTTGCTTTCTTTCCCAACCTTGACATAAATCTAAGGAGCTGCTCATTAATTCCTTCTTTTTGAAACAAGTCTCTACATAATGCATAAGCAGTTATGCAAAAAGTGGTTTAGTCAAAGAAAGCTAGATTATCAAACTACATGGCTTAAAAACATACACTTATTGGATGGACATGCTAGGTATAAATGTATATGACATTGATATGTAGTCATAGGCCTATACATTTAATATCTATATACGGAAGTTCATACATGTACCAGTTATCAAGATTTAATTTTTTCCCTTTATCCATGTACTTCATGTTCAGTTATATATATAATTTTTTTAAATTATAAAAAGTTTTTTTTACATGAATATTATTTGTTAACAATAGGTCAGTTTCACATCAATTTCAACAGTACATGTTATTATATTTCATTTCATTATTAAATTTCTTCAGATTGCTCTTCTGATAAATATGGCATCAACTGTTCTCAAACCTGTAGTGAGATGTGTAATGGAACCTGTCATCCTGTAAATGGATCCTGTGTAGGGGGATGTAAAGTTGGCTTCATGGGAGATTGGTGTGAAACTAGTATGTAAGACTAAGGATTTTAACTCTTAAGAAACATTTGTTTTACCTGTTATATTTCAGTTCTAATTATAAATTTCTTTTTTTGACAAAAAGATTTAAATTTTGTTTCATATGCCAGGGATTAAGCTTTATATTTTAAAAACCTTCATGTTTTATGAGGTCCCCTTTTAACCTTACTTCTAGAATTAAAGGCGCTAAAATTTGAGATATTAAAGTAAGCAAAACAATGAGAGACAAAAGTTTCTTTTAAATTATTGACCACTGTCTATTAACTAGTAACTTGTTCATGTATGCCAGTTATAGTTCATTCTAGTCATCCCATTTACTTTTTACACCTAGTTCATTGCATTCATGTATTATCTACCGTATTTTTCGGACGCACCAGCTTTTAGAGAAGAGAAATGCAGAAAAAAATATTTTGAAAGATTTTTATTAAGATTTTGAAACAAATAGTGTCCTAAAATATTTTATGTGCATTAAAAACCAACAGCACAGTCATAAACAAATGTAATCAATACCAACAGCACAGTCATAAACAAATGTAATCAATACCAACAGCACAGTCATAAACAAATGTAATCAATACCAACATCACAGTCATAAACAAATGTAATCAACACCAACAGCACAGTCATAAACAAATGTAATCAATACCAACAGCACAGTCATAAACAAATGTAATCAACACCAACAGCACAGTCGTAAACAAATGTAATCAATACCAACAACACAGTCATAAACAAATGTAATCAATACCAACAGCACAGTCATAAACAAATGTAATTAATACCAACAGCACAGTCATAAACAAATGTAATCAATACCAACAGCACAGTCATAAACAAATGTAATCAATACCAACAGCACAGTCATAAACAAATGTAATCAACACCAACAACACAGTAGTAAACAAATGTAATCAATACCAACAGCACAGTCATAAACAAATGTAATCAATACCAACAGCACAGTCATAAACAAATGTAATCAACACCAACAACACAGTCGTAAACAAATGTAATCAATACCAACAACACAGTCATAAACAAATGTAATCAATACCAACAGCATAGTCTTAAACAAATGTAATCAACACCAACAGCACAGTCATAAACAAATGTAATCAATACCAACAGCACAGTCATAAATAAATGTAATCAATACCAACAGCACAGTCTTAAACAAATGTAATCAATACCAACAACACAGTCATAAACAAATGTAATCAATACCAACAGCACATTCATAAATAAATGTAATCAATACTGGGTATCTAGTGTACGCATCGTAGTGAGAGAAGAGGCTGGAGAGTGTTTTACACTTTGACTTTGAGCCTAACCCTAACCTTTTTTTTTCTACATTTGGACCATAAGACTCGGGGACTTTTCCGCCTTATTTCTGGAGGAAAAAATGTGTGTCTTATGGTCCGAAAAATATGGTAAATCAAATTATGATAATTGTTATTTTTTTTTCTCACTGTTAGGGCCTTAGTCCAGCAATTTTACAATAAAACTCTATATAAATTTAAATTGGTAACATCTACATCCTCTTACTTATATTTGTACATAAAAAATTTCATCAGAGTGTAAAAAAGGAACATATGGTGATGCATGTAAGTCAAACTGCAGTGAAAAATGTCAATCATTAGATGTAGATAGTAAAGATATTTGTCATCATGAAAGTGGGAAATGTTTGTTAGGTTGCCAGATAGGATATACCGGTGCTTTGTGTTTAGAAGGTGAAGTATTTTTATATATGCTAATAACTTTTTGGTAGCTTTTCTAATATAAGTAATATACTTAGTAATTGTAATTGCTCATACTTAAATTGTATTATCAAACATACAACTCATATATACTGATTTTTTGTTAGAAAAATATGTCTTTCTACTTAATATTTTAATTCTAACTTTTCTTATATAAAACAATATTTTTTAAGAAAGAAATATATTTTTAACAATGATATGCCCTAAAAATGTGATATTATAAGATGAATTATATTATTAAAAACACCTGTCGCACTTTTACTAAAGAAAAAATAATGTTTACAAAGTACTACAGTGAAATGTCGTTATTACGAACAGCAGTGTAACAAAATATTCAGTACAGTGAATTTTTTTTTTGCCCCTTCCCTTATATAGCATCTGTTCAAAAGTGTCGTTGTAACGAATTTCTTAATTTGGGTACTGTGAAAAAAAAGCTGTTTTGCTGATATTTAATTTTATCCCCTAACCAAAAAAAAATTAATTCGGCAAATTTTTAAAATTTCAAGTCAACTTGAGTTCAACCACATCCAGTTACTAGATAATGGGAGTGTGAGAGGAGTAAGATGTTATGGTAACCTATAACCTCTACTGATCACAATAGTAAAATTTAATTCCACCACATGCGGTACTGAGTCAAGTGTCATCTTGGGACATTGGGAAGAGGGGGGGGGAATGGAGGGGGGCACAATCACATAACAATGAATGGGTCAAACCTTCAGCTCTCACTGTCAAAACCCTCAGAAATGTAAGCCAATCCATAGTCAATGTGATGATTGTGTAGCTGGATATCAACTAGACAACTGTACTGCAAGTAAGAGTAATATCTAGCTCATCGGTTCCTAATGCACTGCACAAGCAATGAGGGGTGGTGGTGATTTAATAGTTTAAGGGGGACAATTTGAAAATCTACTAAAGCGTTCCTTAATGTGATGCCCATGCCGCACATGACAGATTTTTTTGTGTCTCTTTGGTTGGCCCAACAGTGCAGACACAGAATAAATATAAATTAACTCAACCAAGTCTTTTAACTGAAACAAAAATGATAATATTTTACATACAAAAACATGTACAGTATATATTTTATATTGTTTTGAAAGGCAAGAGGAAAATTAAACAGCCTTACTTAAAATCCAGCGCCATACTATTGCATTGTACTTCCTTTTATTTTTTAAATTAAAATTTGTTGTATTGTTTGAGATGCCTATCAAAAACGCAGTGGCTACGGTTCTGTCTGTTCAGAACCCGTATTATTTTTGTCCAGGTACCATCTATATGTGCGCATGTGCGACTTTCGGGACTCCGTATTTTTAGCGATATATAATGTTAAAAAAAAAAGAAATTCTGCTAATTTCTATACAAATTAAGTTCTCAGCTTTTATAATATTTATTTTTTTTAAAATAAATATGGCTTTGAAAAATACGGAGTCCCGAAAGTCGCGCATGCGCACATATATGGATGGTACCTGGACAAAAATAATACGGATTCTGAACAGACAGAACCGTAGCCACTGCGTATCAAAAATTAATAAATTGACTAGGAAGTTATAGTATTTTTTCTAATTTTTACTTCTGTTTAACTTTTTTACTGTAAAGAATGTGAAAAAGGTTTCTATGGGGTTGATTGTAACTCTCCATGTCCAGAAAACTGCAATAACAGTGAATGCAATCATGAAACAGGAAAGTGCATTAAGTGTAAACCTGGTTATTACTCAAACTGGGGGACAAAAACTGAACAGAATTTCTGTCTTAAAGGTATTATAGATGGATAGAATTTCTTAAATACATTTAAGCAGGGCATTGCTTTAAGTTTTACTTAAGTTATTCAGTTTTACTTTTATGCTTTTAATTATTAACATAATGCTTTGGTAAGAAATTCTTACTTATTTGCATGTTATTTTATTTCTGCATGTCCAAGTAGTGAGGACAAAAATTCTTGTCAAAAAAATTTAATTTTTATAAATCATCTAGTTTCACATTAAATCAATTTTAACTTACACTTTCAGCTAAGTTGTATAACTCATCTTAACAGTACATTCTATTTAATATTAATCTATTTTCAGCTTGTTTGGATTTTTACTATGGAGATGACTGTAAACACAAGTGTAGCAGTAACTGCTCTCGCTCAGAATGTTATCATGACAGTGGAAATTGCAAATCTTGTATTGATGGAATGTTAGGGGACAAGTGTGATCAAAGTAGGAGCTCTTTTTTTTTAAACTTTGTTTGAATAATATTTGATGAACATTTAATTAAACCTTTTGGATTTGAGGCTTTCCTTGGATAACATCTATTTGTTCCAACTAAGTGAAATGTCCCTATAAATAAATTGACGGTAACTTGTAATTTATATGCTACATTGAAGTTTTTTTTCACTCCAATTGGTGGTTGGGTTGGGGGGGGGGGGATGCTATCAACATTTTTTTGCATTTCATTCATTATAGGTATGATATAAGATATTTAGGTTATTATAATAAAATAGTCCAAATATTTTTTGTTATTGTAAAATATAAACTGTATCTTATGAAATGTTTTCTTCTGGTGATATTTATACCCGTACAAAGTTAACTTTAAAAAGAAAACAAAGGGAGTTAATGCTATTTAATTTCCTTAATGTTTGTATACATACATTGTGTATTATAAAAAAAATGCATTTTATCTCCTCCATCTACCCTTTTTATTATGTTTTTTGGCATGCTGAACATACGCAGACTTTTTAAAATATTCATAATTTGGGGAGAAATATCCTTGATAGGCTTATTTTTTTCATGACAATTAAAAAGTGAACAATTCAAGAAATTCGTTACAAGGACGTTTTATAAAACAGATTTTAAAATAAGTAAAGGTTTAGGGACCAAAAAATATTACCCAGCAGCTTTTACACTTCTGGCTGTTTTTTTTTTTTTATTTCTGGCCAAATTTGTATAAATCTTTGTTTACAATCTGTCTCAGCTCATTGTACATGTAGTAATATGTATTATGACCTGATTCCTCTGACCTTATAGCTTTATCATCGAACTAGTTAAAAAAAATGATTTATTTAAAAGTACTAAATAGACTGGCTTCTGAATTTTGTGAATAAGTTCAAATCCAGGTGTAGGTGTATGTTTAAAAATTAAATACAATATTAGAATTTTGGAGCTATTGTTGCAGATTTTATTTAGAAGAAAGACATACTGATGTCCATTTAACATACAGCATACTAATATTAAGTACCCCAGTACTATTTTTAGGTCACAACTTTATTTGACAAAAAATAATTTTTTTGATAAAAATTTCTTTTTTATACAAATAAATGGACTTTTAAAAAAAATAAGAAATAAATTTAATTTTGAATAAAATATCTCATTAAAAAAAGTAAAAACGATGCTTCTGCAAAACTCCATTTTTATGCCGGCCTGACCAGAAGCATTCTTACTAAAACTTTTAGCCTGATTTTGATTCAAATTCAAGTGACGATGAAATATGGTATCTTACTTAATCTGATTGTTCTGATCATGAAAATGCCTCATTTTTTGTACATTTAAATGCTTCTAACACACAGTGTAAGTATTTTTATGTTCATGTTTCTTCGTTTTAATTATTTGTATTTTTATGTTTATTTTGTGCTAGAAAATCATCTGTTAGGAGTAATGTTATATCAAACTGTTTATTTAACTCAATGGGTAATTTCTTCAATATTTACTATTATTTTATACATGTACTATTAAAAATAATTCAAATTACTATTTGAGAAATATAATATTTATATGCTAATTAATCTTATTATTTTCATTTCATCTCAGCTTCTATACAAAAATCTTCTACTGTGGTTATGAGAACAGCTTCATATTCATCACCTCCATTTGTGCCTGATTAAATTATTGTTATCTAGTCAGTAGGTATCTAGTCATCAGACGTCTGGACAAAAATTGATGTAACGTGCATACCAACGGTTATATTTAAAATTTCTTTCCCATTAAATTGTATCATTTAATAGTATTTACTAATTTACTAAAGAAAAAATAGCTGATCAGCAAAAAGTTTAAAGAGATTCTTGAACCAAGAGATGTAACCTTTACAGCTGGAATGAGTGCAGCAAATAGAGTTAAGAACAGACATAGGAACATTTGTTCATGTAAGTTTGTCAGTTTCATATGGCATTGATTAAACTTTGTATATGTATAATGCATTTTGCAAAGATTGTAATTAACATTATACATGAATATTAATAAATGGTGATCTTTTTGTTTGGGATAGGGAAACTATTTATCCTAATTTGTGAGGAAGGTATTTATATGCATGATGAATTTATTGCATTTTTTTTAATAGTACATGTACTATTTTTTCATTCCACTCTTTCTGTTTTCATTAATTTAACTCAAGATTTTTTTGTTATTTAAAATAAATCAGTTCAAGTTCTATCTTTAGCTAAAAATATCTCAGTGATCAAATACATATATATTGCTTTCAGAGCTAGTCAAAATTTTTTAATATTTTGAAAACTTTGTACCTGACTACTGTGTGCTTTTTTTTGAAAAACCTGTTCCTAAATGAAACACCATTTATTTCACAATATATCTAACCACTTTGTATGTTTGTTTATATAGTGCTGGTGTGGGAAGAAAAGGAACTTTCATAGCTCTGCACAATGCAATTAAAGAAGAAGATGTGGAGCATGTTGACTTTTTTAAGACCGCAGTGAAACACTGAAGAGACAGAATGCTGAAGATTCAAACTGCGGTTGGTGTTCAGTCATATATTTGTTTATTGTTTTTACTGTAATTCACAGAGTGTAGGAGGCCATCAGCTGACACTTTTGAAAATTTCTATCATAAGCTTGGATGCCAACCTCTTGTTGCAATTAGTCATCAAGTTGAGAACATTGATGGAGAAAAACAATGATAGAATTGTTTACTTGTGCAGGTGACATTTTTTTTAACCCTTGTAACAGATTTTTAAAAAAAAATTATTATCAAAATAATTAATTCATTTAATAAAATGGTAATGTATCCATTGTACATCTTAAAGAGTTTTTATGTGATTTTCATGCAAGTAGAATATGTATTTTTGAACTTATTGTCTTCCATATTAATGTTTAAATCACATTTAATTGTAAATGTTTTTATAAGAAGATCAAATTTAAATATTTTAATCATAAACATTATCATATTTTTAGAAATGGTGCCCAGTACTCAGGTCTTATCTATTTACTGACAATGTTGCTGGACAGAATGGACAATGACCATAAAGTATCGATCCCATTGGTGGTTGGTTCAGGAAAGTCAATATGACCTCAGATCATCCCATCTTAGGTAAGCTTTGTTGGACCAGATTTAAATGGAGATTACACTAAGTTGTTATTGCACATGTTGCATTTACTATGAGGAGAAATCTTATAGCTGGCTGAAAGTAGCAGTAACACTTGTAAAATGCATTAAAATACCCAGAAATATTGTGCAGGGGTTAATTCAAAAGCAAGTTTGGATTCTTGCACACTTTTTTTTTAAATATTTGTTTGATTTCCAAATTGTTTGAGTTTTGGGGAATTTAATTTTTGAAGTTTTGCTGTACACTTTCTAAGTTTATCATACAAAAACTATTATAAATGTGATAATGCTTCTTCCGTAGGATCAGTATAGATGGTTGTACAAAGTGATTCAGGCCTACCTTCAGGCTTCACACAGCGCCTGTCACTATGTCAACATTGACATCAACAAGCAGGCCGATGATACTCAGAAAGTAACTAGTTGTTTGATGGTGTATCTTGTGATGAGGACTAGATCTAAGAAGTTAAGTACAACTTTGTTGCACATCTACTCATTTACTGAGAGAACACATTTTCACACCAGAATGGAACAGATCAGACACAATGAATTTTATTTATCTTTTCATTCTTAAGTACAACATACCAGATAGTTTACAATTTTTGTATTGTGGGGAGGTTTTTTTCTATGCTATTTTGTAGCTTTTGTATGTAATTTACAAAAGTATGTTTATGAACTTTAAAAATATGTTAAAAAAAAAAATTTATGAATTTAATACCTTGTGGTCATAATCATTTCTGTAATCAGAACTTTTTGTTTGATCTTATTTAAAGGAAAGGGACAGATGGCCAAGCCGTGTAGAATGCTCGACTGTCAATTTGAGATACCTAAGTTGAATCTTCAGTGAGAACCAAGGTAATTTTTCAAGGTCCTGTTGAAGGTTGGCCAAATAGTCCCTCAAATCTACCTAGCTATAGATGATTATCTGACATTATTTAAGGAAGTAAAGGCAGCTGAGCGTTGTGTGGGTATTTTCACCAAAACCTTAAATATCCATTGGTCCTCACAGATGGTCGAATCCGAGATCCTCAGATTGTCAGTCAACCGCTTTACCACATGACCATTCATCCCTACAGAGATTGGTTGGAAAAAAAAAACATTGAAAATGCAAAGTTATAATGTATAATTTTTGTGTGTGTTGTACACACTAGTGGTTTATCTGTATAGACTGGGCCTTGTAACTAGCATTTTGTTGTTGTAGCTAAACTTTTTTTTATTTATTTTTGAAAAATGCTTACATTGTCTGTAGGTTTCACTACTATTTGTTACAAGGGGTGGATAACTGTGTGAGAGTTTTCCAGGTTTGAGTCTCAGTTAATAGTTGGAATATTTATTTATTACGTCTTTGGAAGTCTTGAATCCACCCAGCTTTAAAAGAATGATTGACTTGTTAAATTATCATGTAATAATGTCCATGTTATTACTTATAAAAATTGTATGTCTATTTTTTATCTATCCTAATCTTAGAATGTCAATTTAGCTTTTGCATTTCAAGAGAAGTAGCAAAATACGTCATCCTGTTTAATAATAAATAGAAAATAAAATTAAATGTTCATACTCATGTTAAATTATTTATGTTTTATAAATTTATCTTTTCTTTTATGAATTCTGGACTGTCATGTTACTTATAATCTAAGTTAAAATGTTGTTCTAAATACATGTATAACATTCTTTCTCAAATGTCTATTTAACGCTTAGTATTATTTTTCATACAAATATATGACTTAAAAATATAACTTTTTTTTTTTAACATTTTAAATATAACAATTTTTTTTTTACTATTCAATGTATGAATTGTTTTTCATTACATGTTGCTCTTTTATATTTTTCACAAATCTTTTTTTTTTTAAATTGACTATTGATGTTGAATTCCATTGATCCCACTATTATATTTTTTTTCCAAAGTAATCCAAGATATGAATGAACTTGATTAGGTTGTTTTGTGCATTCCATCCAATGTGCGACATAGATCAGTTTACACAATAAAAGTTTCTTTATTTCTCGCTAAAACCCAGTTTTGTTGTTATGTTGGCTAAGCAAAGCAAAACTAAAATAAATGAAATGGAATAAAAATGTCATTTATTGTATTGATTGATTTCCCTTTTACTTTGCACATGTATAAACTTAGAGTTTTGTAACTTGTATAGAAAAAGTTTTAGGTATGCATATATTGATTCTTGATTCTTTAAATATAAATTAAAATTTTGTTGCACTTTGAGAATTACTGCCTTTTAACGTTCGGTTAGTTTTGTTATTGGTAAATAAAGATGTAGGGATTGGAAATGTTCAACCAGTTTAGATATTACGATGGAAAAGTCCCCTCCCCCCTTTTTTTTTTGTTATTGTTTTTTTTTGTTGTAGTTCAAACATCTACTGCAAAACATCTCTTGAATAATGGCCTATTTTTTAAATTATCATCTGCGCAGCATCTTTGACTAAGGTGAACATTAATTATATCTCACAATTAAATACACTATGCCTGGAACCTGATTATAAAAACATCCTTAAAAAGATGATATCAGATCATAAAAAATGCAGCCTTTTTTATTAAAGGCGACACAGCCTAATAACCAGAAAAATAGAATATACATCTACAATATGTACTATCATCTTTGGGTGTTGGCTAAACTGTTCTACTTTCTAGGTATACCAGTACTGAAAATATTTCTTCTACAGTTTCTAATTCTCAATTAGAAACTGATGTTTGGACCACGCAGACAGAGCACCGCTACTTTTTACATTGAGGGGACGGATGGTCGTGCGGTAAAGCGCTCTACTGTCGATCTGAGGGTCACTGGTTCGATCTCCGGTGAGGACCAATGGATATTTCAGGTCATGGTTAAAGTCCCCGCCATATCTCCCATGGTGCTTCCATGGCCATTCCACTATCGGCTATGGTGGAGATGAAAGAAGGGCACTGCAAAAACCGTCCAATTTGTGGTTTATAAGATCTAAGAAATTTCATCTCATCTTTACCACACACACACTTTTTACATTGTCACAGGAAGGTAATTCTTTTTAAGTCACCCAAAAAAATGTTTCAAAATCTTGAAAGTGGCCAGACCAACTCTGGAGATATTCTACACATGTACCACAGGGTGCAAAAATTGATTTTTCTATCCCTTGTACATTTATTTCAACTGTATCTTCCAAATCTCTCAACTTTCTTCCAATAACGAGGGGGGATAAATTCTGATGTAACTTTTCCCAACATTTTAGCAGAAGACTCTTGTATTCCACATTTTCTTAAATAAATGTTGGATTCTGACTGTCAGTTGTATGGGCAAATTTCTTAAATATAGCAGCTTTATTGAGTAGGAAATAGCCTACAATCAGACTGGCATAGGTGTCTTAAAATCTTTACCCCCTTCCTTCTAGTTGACAACTAACAAACATTATCATATCCCCCATAGTGTTGATGTTAATGGACGAGTCTTAAAATGGCAGAGCTGCCTAACTCGGCTAGTAAGAAATTTTTCCTGGCATGCCAAAAAAAGAAAATATCCATAAAATCAAAATATATTATACATTTTTGGCAAAAAACATACGTTAAAGACAGGCTGGAAAAAAATTCATCAGTTTGCTTTAATTTTGGCACATTGGATAATTTTTTTTTTAATCCAATTCTTAGAGACATTCTCATGTGATAGGTGCTAGCTGTGCATGCTTGTTGAATTTAAGGTCATTAATTAAGTAAAGTTCCCTTAGCCCTACTGGGCCATCGGGGCAGATGAAGTGTAGAATTCATTAATTTATAAAAGGTGTGTTTATATGTATAAATATAATTATAATTTTGTGCATGTTTCATCAAAGTGTTAAAAGGCTGCCATAAGCTAATTTGGGCACCTATCTCCACCAAATGGCGCCCCTTAACCCTCTGACAGCCCCGTAGCGTGAAAATTCTACAGGAGGGGCCAGGCATTCTACAGCAGGGGCCAGGCAATAGCAGGGGGGGCAGGTAATACATTTTACTTAGTAAAACAAATAAGCAGGGGGGGGGCAGACAAAACGTAGGGGGGGCTGCCCCCCCTGCACACTACGGGCCTGCCCTCTGATCACACCATAAGAGACGTCTTTTTATAGCAGATAAATGTATCCCAAGGGGCACCCTAATGTCATGTGCCCTAGATATGTTAGGTTTACGCCACCCCTCAAAGTGGCCCTGATAATGCATCAGCAACTAGAATGGCTGGTTATGTAACAATGATGTTGTTCCGCTTAGTTAATAGTCTGTGTAAGGCTACATCTAGAGTTTGAAAAAAGGTCAAATGTAATGAAACTTTTTGACAGAATCTAAAATGACACTCTTACAAGAAAATCATCAATGGCATACACTAAAATGGATGGATAAATTGCTTGTCAACTCATTGTCAACTATGAAATTATTTATTCATGAAAATGTTCATCCTCCAGTGCAGTGGTGACAAACAGTCGGCACGCTATCAAATTTCATTTGTTTTAATTTTAACTGGAGTTTTGACTCTTTGATATAAATAAGCGGTTTTTTAAATAGAATTTTACGCACGGGGCCCCAAAAAGGTTCACCACCACTGCTCTAGGGCATGAATTTAAATTATTTTTAATGCCTTAGAATCTGACAGTTCACAATTTGATTGTGCTCTTCAGTTTGTCCCTCGCTACATAGGCCTACTCTTTCAGATTAATACTGAGACTAGTATGTGTTTCATTGGCAAAAATGAAATCTTTGTGTCTCGCGGCTCATGAAAAATAAGAACCATGTTTTTAATTATTTTCAGATTTAATGATAATTTATTTAAAAATATTCAATGTGAATCTTGATAAAATGAAATAATAAATGTATGTTTTATTTGATAATATTTCTTTTTTTTATTTTAAATGATATTTACATTATTGTATTTAAAATTAAAACATAAAGATATATTTTTTGTGATCTAACAAAACTTTAATCTATTGTTACTACTTTGGTGTTTTTTTTTTTTTGTGTGTATGTGTGTGTACTTTTGTCACAATCTACAAAATACTACAACTATGTTGCTAGTTATTAAGTTAAATTTCAAAGTGTTTCAGTCATCATTTTAGGGGACTTAGGCAGCAGACTTAAGAGCAGAAATTTTGTAACCAATGTAAATGAAAAATGGGTCAACTGGTGGGACCTGGACGAATTTCAAGTGGGGGCCAAACAAAATAAAATATACATGTTTAAAGCATTGAGAATCTATGCGTGCAATACATCTCTATTTATCTTTATGTCACTGAACTTAAAAAACAAGCAATTAAGCCTGTTCCATTCTGGACACAGGACGTGTTAGAACATTTTCGTATTACATAACAATCTCTTATATTTTGGCCTTGAGAGGTCAAATCGCAAAATGGACTTTTGATGTACACTTGGCAGGCCAAGACCTACACAATGATATATACATCATGGGTCTAGGACTTATGGTTGCTGAGATATAGGGCGGTCCATTATTAATATAGCTTATATAGTAAAAAACAGCACTTTATAAGGCCCCTTTTACGGCCCTGAGAGGTCAGATCGCGAAATGGAAAAAAAAGTCATTTCTTGGTAGGCCAAGACCTACAAAATGATATATACATCATGGGTCTAGGACTTATAGTTGCTGAGTTATAGCGTTCCTTTATTAATATAGCTTATATAGTAAAAAACGGTACTAAGGCCCCTTTTACGGCCCTGAGAGGTCAGATCGCGAAATGGAAAAAAGCTATTTCTTGGCAGGCCAAGACCTACAAAATGATATATACATCATGGGTCTAGGACTTATGGTTATTGAGATCTAGGGTGTACACGGACAGACAGACAGACAGACAAAACGGGGACAATAGAGCATTTTTTTTCGAAAATGCTCTAAAAATTAATCTGCTATGTAACAGGGAAGATTAATGACACTTAACCTATTTTTTTTTTGTAGTAGGGGGCCGTCCATAAAGTACGTCACGCTCCAAGGGGGGGGGGGGAGGGGGTATAAGAAAGTGTGACAGTTTGTGACAGGGGGGAGGGGGGGTCAGGCCAAGTGTGACGTCACATTTTTAATATATTTTTAATTTTATTTCTAATTTAATTTTTTTATTTTTTTAGTAAAACTTATTAGTTTTAAAAATAATTTTCAAAAAAAAATTGTGAAACACTTGAATTAGTTTTATGTCAAAATAGCATGAAATGCATATCTTTTCAATGTGTTGTTCACAATTCCTCATGCTAGTTAGGACCGCTAATAAACTGTTGCGAAGCCTTGTTTTATCAGTAGCCTTACGCAAGTGTTATTATTTCTTTGTTGTCTGCTGCATAATTATATCACTGATAAAGAAATTTGAAATTTGTTTTATAATACAAAAAATTACCGAATTGAATTTGCAATCAATCACTTCGTTAAAATAATATTGATGCCTTATTCCTTGCAACCAGTGCACCAGGAAGAAGTGCTTATAATCGCGTGGAACATCGAATGGCTCCATTTAGCAGCAAACTGTCTGGTGTCATATTGCCAAATGAACATTATGGCAGTCCCTTTGATTCGCAGGGCAGAACAATAAATGAGGATTTGGAAAGAACAAACTTCAAGTTTGCAGGTGAAACTTTAGCTGAAATCTGGTCGCATGTGATTGTTGACCAATTTCCAACAGTTGCAGAATATATCAACCCTGAGAAATCTGAATTGGATGCAGCAGGACTGATGTCGAAGGATAAGAATGGTTTGACCATCATGTTCGCACCAGCCAATACTTCACTCAAATTGTGAAATGTCAGGACATAAAATGTTGCGACAAAGTACGGAGCTCATTTTTCAACGTTTTACCTTCGAGATTATTTCCACTTCCAAATCCAATCCCAATCAACCAAACAACTGATGGACTCAGAGCTTCAGAAAGAGCAGATGCAGATGCACATATATTTCCTTCATTGTTTGTTTGTGGCACAAACTCTCAAATTTGATGACATTATGCCAAGACCAACAGGAGTTTTTAAAGTGCAACCATGTGATCTTTATTGTCCATCTTTGCAGACCAGCATACATGATCGAATTTGCAAAGTGTGTCACTTATACTTTGCCTCACAAACAATGTTGAAGAAACATACAGGATAACACAGAGCTCGGGCGCAGGAGAATGTAAAAAAGTAAAGTTTCCTTAGCCCTAAAGTGCCATCGGGGCAGATGAAGTGTAGAATTAATCTGTTTCTATAACATAGGCATATGAAGGGATTATGTGGTTTGCACAATTCCCAGCCACCTTTACTTCCCCAACATAAAGTCAGGTACCCATTTAAAGCTGGGTGGACTTGGGAACTTTCACCAGGACCTGTAAAAGTCCTAAGGTTCTCACTGAGATTCCAACCCGGGACCCTCCGGTCGACAGTCGAGCGCTCTATACCACTCGACCACCCGTCCCCTAGGAGAATGTGCCAACCCCAAATTTTCCAGAATCAACTCAGATAAAATGCATTCGTCCTTTGAGAATCGCTGCTAGAAGGCAAAGAGAACTCATGGATGTTGAGTGGCTAGATGAGGATGAAGTTGATCTGTCTGCAACTATCCTTCCAGGAAACGATGATGCGGAAAGATTTATGTCAGTCTTAACTATGGATGAACATTTCACCATGGATGGATGATGTCTAGTGAAAATTTTTTTAATTAAATATAATTCACAGGCCCACTATAAACATATTCAATATAGCACCAGAGCTGCTCACATAATTTGTCAATCTAGTCCTTTTTTTAGTCACATTGTTTTGTTTCCATTTTTATTATTTAATCACTGGTTGAGGTCAAGTTTCGCTAATCTACTTCTTATTCTGTGTCAATAGAATGCATAATCGGAAGATTATTTCAAAGTTCACCTCACCCATTGTAAATGAATAGGTAGCAGATAAATGATGTTTATTATATAATTGTCAATCTAATTTTTGCAATTTTTTTTTTCAAATTCAATTGATTGAGTTACTGTTTTAAAGAATAACTGATACAACTATTGACAATTAGTTATTCTACTATTAAACTCATTTAATAATCTGATAGTTCTTTTAATATTTGTATTTTAAGGCAGTTTAATAGTGATCTCGAAGTGCGATTTAAGTTTTCGATTAAATTTTAATTAGTTCTTAATTAAAAAAAAATTTCGAAAGTGTGACGTACTTTAGGGGGGGGGGGTCCCGAGATTTGTGACACTTTGTGACAGGGGGGAGGGGGGTCAAAAATCGTCAAAAATAGCGTGACGTACTTTATGGACGGCCCCTAGTCTGTCTTTGCTGAATAACATTTTTTGTTTGGTGGGTCACAAAACCAAAACTGTTGTGGGTCGAGGAGCGTAAAAGTTTGAGAACCAACAGTCTATCATGTAATTAATCATTTGACCAGCAGTAGGTGTATCCATCACCTAGTCAATGAAGTCAACATGTGTTCTTAGAAAACAAAACGTTCTCCAAAAGTGAAGATTGAACTATCTGCATAAACAATAAGATTTGTCTTCGCACTATTGTCCCCCGTGCCACCAGTGTGCTTTAAACTCCTAAAAGCCAATCGTACGTACGAGGCAAGTGAAAGATAGACCCATGCCTGAAGGGAGAAGGTGGCGAAGGTGTGTCAACTGCACGTTGTGGCGAGGCCCATGAAGCTCAGGGGTGTCTCATCAAGCTTCGAATGCTACCGGCTTTTAGTCAGGGGTGACATTGCATTGTCTTGTAACCAGATTCATTGCTTGCAAGACAATTACCCATTCCCCCCAACCACCTCAATCTAATTTGAAGAGAGGAATGTCTTATTATTTTTTAATTGGGCGAGGAGTGTGTGTATGTGTGTGTGTGGGGGGGGGGTTAGTTCAGTAGTTAAGTAAAACACTCAGTAAACGGAATTATACTAAGTACACGCTTACACAGCTAGGGAGAAGAACCATCGTCTTCCATTAATTGACGCTCTGCAAACAAAGCAGTATACATCATAGATCTATGGTATACATTGACTACTCGTACTGCAAAACCTCACTCATACGTTGTGCAAGAAATTGCTAGTATAGCATGTCATAATTATATTTCAACTTTTGTAATAGTCTTGCAAAATCTCGTCAACCAAGTTACTCGTTAATTAACCGCGGCTTGACAGCATTAGTATTATCATGTTTCTAGCAACTGCGCAACTGTAATAGATTGCATTGACACGTTCAGATTAGGCCGTATGTGTACATACTTAAGAATAAATTAATGTCGTAATAAATAAAGTAATGACAGACAGAGTTATGGAAACCTTTGACCTTCATGCCATCTTTCTCCCAAGCGAGGCTCCAGTTACGTCCCTCTCCTACCGAGTCTGTTTATAAACAGAAGTGGGATCACTTTTTGAACCGCGGGCCACAATGTGCTCTTAAATTTGACACATGGACCGCACCAAGAGCAGCTGAATGGAGCGTTTAGCTGAAGCCAGCCCCGTAGCCAAGGGGAGGCACTGGGGGGGGCGTGCCCCCCCTAGGTGTGGAGTGCCCCCTCCCCGCTTAAAAAGATGAAAAAGAGGAAAAAATAAAGAAAAAGTAACTAAAATGAGAAGGTGCCCCCTTGCTGGGTATTGGTGCCTCACTGCTTACTTTGACCTGGGTTTGGGCCTGGCTGAAGCTATAAAAATTAGATGTAAACGTCATAGATATGACGTAGAGGAACAGGGCGCGGTCGGGATCAAACAGTCTGGGCGGGAAGTAACTAGTCATTATCTGATCTATATGAGAGTAACAGGAAATCCCATCACTGTAGACATATAATTATAATTAAACCATGCATTATTCTCGTAACTAGAAATGTCATTTCATGGAGTTAATTTTAGACGCGTGCACTTAAACCGGATTAAATGAAAGCAAATGGGACGTATGGCGGTTAAGAGACAGAAAGAAAGGAATTTAGAAAGATATACTTACAGAAAATCTCCTGAGTGTTCTATTAAAAAAATATTTTTTACATTAAACCTCCCCCCCCCCTTCATTTATATTGAGCATTCCATATGTTACGGTCAATGTTTGCTAGCCGGCCAATGTCAGTGTGAACATTTGTTGGGTGTGACCGGCCAATGTCGAAGTGACGATGTGTACAGTATCGTCTGAAAGAGATAACATCAACTGCAAACTCTTTCAATGTGGGGAAACAAAGCTAGATAAATTTATGACAAATAGATTGACCAATGGGCTTTTGCGGCTGATTTTAATTAATTTCAACAGATTGAGTTCAGAGTTGCAGTTCTTTTGATGCTAAATGAGACAACTGCTCGTTATGTTTCTCTGCCATCCCCTATTAAACTATTTAAACAAATGGAGATGAAGGACAAGTTTTTTTTGGCCGGCTAGCAAACATTGGCCGTAACATATGTACTAGTACAATTTACGATGTACTATTTTTTTTAGATCAAAATGTTGATGAGGAAAGTACGAAAGATGGGAGTAACCACACACATCCTTTTTGTCAGACTTCTCAGTGGATAATTACTTTGAGCATCTGCCTTTGTCTCTGTTATTCAAGGCCAAAGTATTATATTCGCATCTACTCTTCCACTTCTTCAAATCCACTTGAAATCTTATTAGCGCAAAGGAAATAACTTTTACAGTGAAATTGGGAAATAGAATCGTATACACATATCTAAGCAGTAAACGTAATATGTATGTCTCTAACTTTAGATACTTTATACTTATATCATATACTCCTAATAGGCTACTTTACGCACACACCCACACACCGACACGCATTCTTAGCTCTGAATGCATGCATGTATCTCTGTATCTAAATTTGTATCCTGTAATATATGCTAATTTACACACACACACTTACACACCAACACATATGTCTTAGCTCTAAACGTTGCATGTATCTTTGTATATAAATCTAAATTTGTTTCCTGTAAAAAAAAGGCTACTTTACGCACACACACACACACACACACACGTCTTAGCTATAAGCGTATGTATGTATCTATGTACCAAAATGTACATTTGGTTCCTCCCCTCCCAAATTATATTCAATACACATATATTCAGTGCTATTTTTACTAAAAAAAAAAGGTACCGGAACGTCGTCGTGCCATGAAGATGTAATAGTACATGTAGTAGTAGGCATCCGTCCATCTCGGGAGATGATGGTAGCGCTCTAGGTTAATCATCAGTCATGTGCAATGAAGAAATAACACTGGAAATAGTGCAGTTAACAATAGTCTACGGAATAAAAGATGTCGGAACGCCGTTCCGGTGCGTTCCACCAGTAAAAAAGCATTGCGTGTATTTTATCAGATCTTCCTATGTAACTTTACGTTACACATCTTGTAATGTTGTATACACAATAGAGACAAGACATCCAGTTTGTCTTGTATTTTTTTTTAGCTCTTGAATGCTTTGCTAACAAAAATTATTCTTTTTTTTTATTTTAGGATTTAATTATGAAAACGGGTCAATGTTCTCTTTATGCCCAAAACATGTTTTTTTTTCCCATTTTTTTGGTTAATTGTTAATCAAGTATTGACTTTCATGCATTTTAGTTACCTTACCTAAGTTGGGATTAAGATCACAGTTTTCGGCAATGCCGTCCGAAATTAACAGAAATGGGGACAGTCATGTCCGGCAATCAGAGTGCTCTTACGAATAGGCAAGTTAGGCGAGCCCCTTATATATATTTCTGATAGGTGGTGTCTGTCAAAGTAGATTTCTAGACGAAGGCGTAAGTCTTTTTATTAAGTTATATATCAAAATAAATTCAACTCACGGGTAGATAGACATTTGTCTATTTTAATAATTTATAAACGTAAGTTATCTTCAACATACAATCATAAGTTCAGATCAGGGACGAGTCGTGAGTGTTGCCGTTCATAACTCTTAGAGAAAAATGTAAAGATGTTTTTATGTTTTTTAAGCTATATACAAAGCACAAACGAACAATGATCTATATATTAGTATAAAGTATTGAACTAACAGCATATACGATTTATATATATATAAAATTATATATATATATATATATATATATATATATTTAGGGCTGCTAATTAAACTGCGTTAATTTGCGATTAACGCGTCAAAAAACTTTTGCGATTAAAATTTTTAACGCAACACCTAAATGCGTTAATTTGACCAAAATACTGAATGTTCAAGAAATCGATAACAGTATTTCACTCAACAAATTTGAATTTTATAGGTTTGTTCACTTATTAAGTAGATCTACCACCCCACCCTGTCGCAATCCGCACACACACACTCACCCCCAGGTATGTCGACAAAATCCCCACTTGTAATATAAATAAAGATGTATTTGTTTCATAGCCCTACGACAAGTAAACTTCCTGCTCTATTCCCGGTCGGTGTAAAAAGAGAAAAATTTCATTCACTAGTTTACATTATATACTGTAGTGTATTGTTGAAGTCAACTTGACGGTAAAAAAAATAAGTGTATCATGAGCCAGGTTATAATTAGATCAAAATAACGAGATTCTAGAAATTTCGTATCATCATTTTTTGCGCAAATTTTTTTATCGCTTTAATAGTTTCATATACATGACACCTGTCAATCAAGGCCTAGACTGTACACGAGACAGTGGTTGTATTTTTCAGAATTATTGTGACACTGAGCTAAATTTAATATTTTATATAGGGCTGTTTTTTAACTGCAATTAAAGCGTAATTAATGCGTTAAAATATGCGACTACATTTTTAACGCAAGCATCAAAATGCGTTAAATTTTAGCCAAATGTTGTCATTTCAGTAATCAGTAATCCCCCAATTCTATAATCATAACCAGATCAGACAAGATTAAAAAAAAAATCCAAAAAAAAAAAAAATACCCCGAACACAGAAACTGTCACGTTGACATAAAATCATAGCAGCCACATGGCATTGAAACAATAGGAGTGTCATTTCTTAATTCTAATTATGACCCTCAATGATACCATTAGTCAACATCTGCAGTAGCGTGCTCCTAGTTTGATTGACAGGTGCCATGATTTGGAAAAATGGAACAGAGGGGGTACGGTACGGTGGTTGGGTAAGCTATAAGTAACGTCATCTTTGTGGGGAGAGAAGCTGCTAAGTGTGTCAAAAATCTAACAGAGTGGGAAAGTTGGGAATTAAAAAAAACGCGTTAATAATAAGTGAGCAAGTATTTTCTGGCTATACTATTATTTTATGAAGGAAAAGGCACATATGAGATAGAAATGACGTGTGTATTTTGTTTTGGGATGGGTAGTGAAGGGGTAGTTACGGTAGTGGAGGGTTGGGTAAACAAGACATACGTGGGGGGCAAAGTGCAGCAAAATACGACAGGGATAGAGGGGTTGAAATACGTCATTACTCGGAACCTATGGTACGAGAAAAACACTTGTTTGGCATAGTTGTTGATTAAAAAAAAACTCGCATCACTTGACGTGATGGGTACATGTAAAAAAATTGGTCCCAATAACTAACTCAACAGACATATGTGCTAATGCTTAATAAATATGTTACAATTAATTATACCTCTTTCGTAAATTAATCTGACTTGTTTATTATACCAATTTTATGCTATGATATTATGACTTACTAGTCTGAATACAAACAAAATTTATTATATTGTGTCGATTAAAAAGTGCGTTAATTTGCGATTAAAAATATTTTAATCATGCGTTAATTTCGATCAATTTTTTAAATCGAACAACAGCTCTAATATATATATATATATATATATATATATATATATATAACTGAATGTTATATATATATGTAAACTTGTAGTTATTTTATTATGAATGATTATGCTAACTATATTCAATAGTACCATTCACAATTCACAGTACCACTATATAATGGTCCTGTGTTTATTGAATATATTTAGCATAATCATTCCCTGGTTCAGATATAAAAGCAAAAATAAATGATGCAAATAAAGCGATTTTGAAATACCTATTGGTGCGTTGGTTATAACTAACACGGAAGTGAGTTATGGGCGTGGCGATTACTAAAAATAGATACGAATTTGTATCACTGGGTGTGTCGTGGACTTCAAAAGTGAGTGGCCATTAGGTGTGAGCTCTAAACTTTGTGTTCCGGCTAATACAGCTTCTCTGTTTAATCAAGCGTAATGCCATTTCTACATTTCCTAAATTACTCATACCGGTTACCTACTTTATATACCACAAAAGCCAACAATCATCACTTCTTTGGTGGGACAGGAAGTCCTTGACCAACACTACACTGATTATTAAGTCACTTCATCGGAGCATGGCCGTTTTAAGGTCATCGTAGGCCAGCCCCGTAGCGTGAAAATTTTACAGCAGGGGCCAGGCATTCTACAGCAGGGGCCATGCAATAGCAGGGGGGGCAGGTAATACATTTTACTAAGTAGAAAAAATAAGCAGAGGGGGCCAGATAAAACGCAGGGGGTGCCCGGCCCCCCCCTGCCCCCCCCCCCGCACGCTACGGGCCTGTCCTAGGCCCTAGGCACTTTCAAAGTCGTAGGCCCTCCCCGACTTCATTTTTAATATTTTTCAAGAATACACCCGCACTTCTTTGCGATTTGAAATCTAAATAAACTTTCCGCATTGTTAATTATTCTATGTAGACTGTATGCAGTGATGACGTAGTAATTCTGGTGTTACATCATGTGCTTCGCATTCGTTGTTTATTGTCAATCGAATGCTTCTTTTTTCTTACAAAATTTTAAAAAGTAACGAAAGTACTTTTAAAACCATGTCTGGTGGATACAGGAGGAAATACGAAAGTGGATTTGAGAATCAGAAGAAAAAAGGAGGAGAAAGAAAAAGCATTGAAAAAAATTCGGGGTTCGTTTGCTACAATTTATGAGCAGAGACACCGAATGCATTACTTATAATACTATTAATACTAGCAGTGCTTTTTTTTCAGTGGGAACTCATGGGAGCTGAGTTCCCATACCTTTTTTTTTTTATAGACTATTATAGTATTTTCTGACATAAGTTAAAAAACAGATGTGAAATGAGTTCCCAAACATTTTTCGCTAGAAAAAAAGCACTGAATACTAGTGATTATGAACTTTCATTTACTTCTTCGGCCACAATGAATGTACACCAACAATCCCGCAATACCAGAAATAATGTTGCCGGAATGTGCTGAAAAGTCAAACAACCGAAACAAGTGTTACAAAGGAAAAGGTATCTGCAAATTATGTTATGGGTCATGCTGAAGCTGTTGTGTTTGATTTGCCTCCAGACTCAGACCGTATATTAAGATCAATAAGAGATGCCGGTTTGAAGCATGAGCTGCATGACGAAGAATACAGTTATTCAAGTGATTCAGCTGATTGGGAGATAACTGAACATCTAAGAAGTTATTATGCTGAACATCTTCCTTCACAAAATTTGGAGTCAGATTTTACATTAAAGGGTTTGATGACAAGATCAGATATGCACGCAAGAGATATTTGCTAGAACGTTAACAAATGGTGAAATCGTCACGCAAGTGCTGAAGGGGAAAGTTCATTTTCTATACTCAAATAGATAAAAACGTATCTTCGGTCAACGATGGGGCAAACACGACTATCCTCCCTGGCATTACTTTCAATTGAAAAGGATATGATGAGGGAAATGACATTTGAGGGCGTCATTTGTGACTTTGCTACGACAAAGAGCCGAAAAATTAACATACTGTAATTTACATATCTACAGCACTGCAGCTTGACTTGCACATGTGCTCATCTCACACGGTTATATATAGTTACTTTAATAAAAACATTATTAATTAAATTTTACTGGCATTCTAAACCTGTTTTCACTTTATGATCTGGCTTTCGTAGGCCCTTGAAAAGTCCGTAGACCGTAGGCACAGTGCCTACTGTTCCTAGTTGATAAAACGGCCCTGCCTCGGAGTAAACTGACAGGGGGGGATGGACACCATTGTATTTAAAAGTCAGTGTTTTCCTAGACACGTTTCAACGGCATTATCCTATCCACCCCTCCCTTCCCCACCCCACCCCCACCCTTTACCCAGTCACATTACCGCACCGTGCTAGAACCCTTCGGCAGCCACTCGAAAAAAGAAAGTTAAAAAAAAACGTGAAACCCAGCACTTTTTAAGGGCCCGCTGAGTGGTCAGAGTCGCTCTTGTGGATAGGAAAACTCGGCGGTTACCTTAGGGCTGCACAGATAACGGACTGTATTTTTGGGCGCAGACTAAAATGACTTAACATTTGGTAGAGGTTATGGACCCCCCAAACAAACGCAAACGTCAACAAATATTGAGGGCCTACAATCTGCAATGCATTACACCCAGGGCACCGAAATGTGGTTTTACCCAGAGCCACCAAATGTAAAAAAAAAAACCGTAAGAAAGGCTCTGCAGTTTGGGTCCATGCTTTCAGATGGCACTGCTGCAGAACGTTATGTCCCCAATCTACATGAATTACGGGTTTACGTCTATGGCCACCTCAGCTTTGTGTTTTCTATAAAATGAACCAAAAAAAAAATGTAGGTCACATAAAAAATGTGCTTTCAGAAAAAGGAAATAATCAAGAGCTTGCGGCAACAAGGAAGTGAAACATTTTTATTTTTAAATTATTTTTACTTATTGTGTCACGCAGTTTTTGTACATATATGGACCCAACATCCACCACTCCAGCCCAGGCTAACGGGAATAATGTCATAATATCCTTGACTTTTTTAAATGTTCACCCCTATTGTCTTTTGTCAGGCTTTAATTATACCTGTGTCTATTGTAGGTTATATTGTATCAAATGAAGACGTCGTTATTTTTATGTATGCATTCATTTTAACTTGAACTCCAGTTTTGTGATACACATTGTTTTCTTAAAAAAAAAAAAAAACTCTTGTCCATAGAAATAAAACATTTTATAGGTGACCTAGTAAGTAGTTAATGTAATAATAACACGTTGTATTACCGCTCTGTGGTATTTGGAACCCGGGGAGTGGGGCATACCTAGCTCAGCATAGGATTTAATACGAATAAATCGCCATAATGTAAAAGTATCTCAAGGTTGTCGCTTAGTTTGACTATCCAGGGATTGCCATGGTTTTGCACTATCTACAGACACAAATCCATGTTAGATGTATGCCGTATCTACAGTCACGTGTCTCTGTCAGATGCAGCCCCGTAGCGTGAAAATTCTACAGCAGGGGCCAGGCATTCTACAACAGAGGCCAGGCAACAGCAGGGGGTCAGGTAATACATTTTACTAAGTAGAGCAAATAAGCAGAGGGGGGCAGACAAAACGCAGGGGGCGTCCCCCTGCCCCCCTCCCGCACGCTACGGGCCTGGTCAGATGTATGCCGTATCTAGTAATGTCCTATTTCCTGTAAAAGTATTTTTGTCATCTTTTTTTGTTCACGCTAAGCCTAAATAACAGTTGTGGGAAATAGTAGGAAGAGCACTCACGCCTACTGTTATGATACAGTGTGTGTTAAGTAATAACGAGAACATGTCACATTTGTTTTTGTAAGAGACATTTTAATGTCTTTTACTTTACGTTGACATTCTGATGACATATCCATCATTGAAACATAGCAAATGTATATAACTATATAACTATATATATATATATATATATATATATATATATATATATATATATATATATCGGCCTATATATTTATATAATTTTTTCAAAGCCCACACGAGCTTAAGTTATATTATATCGAACTTAAGTAATCCATATGATACACAAATATCACACAGTTAATAAATTATGTCGCATTTTGAGCTCAGAAGTCAGGTTCTTTTATCCTAGTAGAATATATTATCCAATTTCCTATTAATATGGTCTAGTCAATATTCTTATTAAAGTAAGCTCTGGTTCTAATGATGTGGCATAACTGGGTTATTTTTTAACAGCTTTAGTTAGTTCTGCAGGGCAGTAATTGTCTAATCCAGCTGTCCCCAACCTTTTTCTCGCCGCTGACCGGTCAACCTTTGATAATTTCACCGCGGCCCGCTGGGGTGGGGGGTGGGGACGGACGTTAATTGTTTTGATTTCACAACTTAATTTAATTGTATTTAAACATTCCAAAGAACTGAGTATATAGTGATTAAACATTTTAATTCACTAAAACACTAAATCAATGAGAGCCCTGAGCTTGTTTCTCTGCAACGAAACGGTTCCATCTCTGGAAGTAGGAGAGAAGGACACCCGAAGTGCGTTGATTCTTCTTCTTCTTCTTCTTTGTTATCGATATATGATTATGGAGGATTTCAAACGACCAGGCCTATAGTTATGATGAACTGCACGGTGGCATCCAGGTCCGTCTCGCTCCCATAAAGTTTTTGATTGAAGGGGGTCATCTGTGGCCAGAACCTGTTGCGAGCTGTGTCATGTAAAGGGCATGTTTGGAGAACATGTTCTGCATTCTCTGGAGACATCCCACATGGGCAGTCCTCACTGTTTCCAATGCCTAGCCTTCGGAACATGTGTTGTCTTAGTCTGTTGTGCCCAGTTCTGAGGCTGAAGATAATATTTTGAGCTTGTCTGGGAAGATTATAATAGGGGTCGTTTTTGTCATGATCTGGGTGATTATTCATCCATTTTTGTTGGATTAGGCTGAAGACGGAGGCAGTAGGCCTTAATGGCGCAAAACATACAGCCACGCAACCTCGACGAATATGGAGTGCGTTGATTATGTCTAGTTTATTTCTGTTGTTTTGTTTTGATTGCTGTCACTGCAGACCTCGCTTCACACAAATAGGATGTCTGAAATGGCACTGGGATTTGAGTATTGTGGTGGCAATGTCATTTTCTATCCCCAGCAGTTGATTTTCTTCTTGCACAGACAATCAGACATGCTAAATTCGTTAGGAAGTAGCACTCGAACTCTTTTTAAAGCGAAGTCAGGTGATCGTGCACCAACTCAGAAAACGGATGCTTAGGTTTCAGTCTGGCCTGTTAATGTTTGAAAACTGTTGTCATTGTCCCAGAAAGAGACAGCTTGAGTTCATTGAGCTGGTTAAATATGTCACGCAAGTACAGAGGCGTATCGAGGGGGGACATCATGTTCCGGGCGCTACTCACAAAGGGGCGCCAAATTGTATATTTTACTTATAATATTATATGGTTTTCGAATGGAGGAGGGGTCGCTAAAAAGGTATTAAAAAGGCATTGTGCCCCAGGCGCGAGTTAAGCTCGCTACGGCACTGCGCAGGAAAGCCATTTTTTGCGACAGAAATGTGCTGCAAGCGGTTACTTCTGTTTTGAGAGAAATCTTTGCTATGGCTCTCCTTATTCAAATACTCCGGTGACACTCCGGTCAACGATTTTCTTCAGGATAACCATCATATGTCTGTGTACAAGGAAAGACATCTTTGAGATCTGCATCCATATACTCACAAAGCTGCTCAAATAGGTGCAATATGAGGACGTGTGGTTTTATGTGGTTAATAACTTTAAGGACATCAATCAATACGCTGTTAAATTATGGTGACATTTCCCCACTTGCTAGCATTTCCATGTGAAAGATACAATGCGAGGGCCAACATTAAGTGCAATCTCCTTAATCTGAGCAGTTAAACCAGACAGTCGTACATTAATGGCAGCAGCCCCGTCTGTGCATATGTTGACACAAAAGGATCATTGTAGTTTTCCTGATATATAACCATTCAGTGACTATTCAGCTCCTTTGGTTTGGTTGGCAAAGATAGTGCACATAAATCCTCAATCACATAATCCTGATAAAGATATCGCACATAAGTAGTATTATCTTATTGTCGATATCTGTAGATTCATCAACCTGTAGTGCAGTACCAAAGTGATGTATAAATCCTCACCAACGATTGTGTCTCAATGTCTTCAGCCATTTCCTTAATGCGCCTAGTCACAGTGCTAGCTGACAAAGCCACATGTGCTATTTTTTAACAGCACCTTCTCGTATTAGTTTACTGTAAATATATTTAATGAAGGGCCAAATCAATTCTTCACAGATAGTTAATGGCTTTTTTTTTAGCCTTAGCGGTACTGTTAGCCCCAAATATGCTGCTCTCAGTACATTCTCATTCAATGATGTGGCGGCCCTTAGACATTTCTTCGGTCCTTCATGTTTCCGTTTTTGTTTGTTTTTTTCAAAATAATCCAGGGGCTAATCTATTAATCCAGGCCTTTCAAGTTGTGCTTCATTAGATAGCGTCGCCTCAAACTATGCGTGGCGGGGTTGGTGTGTGGGAATCACATGTTCCGATGAATCTATAAATAGGACTCATGGTATTGTCTTTTAAAAGTTTATGTTACTCTGATGATGAAGACTCTTATTCTGTCTATTCCCTTGGCCTTTTCTTTTTCCCAAGGAAACTTTATAATGACGTCTGTTTCGTACTCATTATCGCTAATGTGTGGGTTAAATCTGATAGCTCGTGTGACCGAGATGTAACATGGAAATAAAACAACCATCGCTAAACTCAGATAGTAAATGTGGACTAAAAAAGGGGGGGGGGGCAAAATTTAAAACACACAATACACGCACACCAAGCACTGTTAAACATGAAAAAGTACCACTCAGCTCCAGGTTGACTTCTCGTCCATGGAAAGTCGCGCAATCCCAAGAGAAATACACCACAGTAAATAAAAAACAAATAATTTAACATTTCTTTGGCGGCCCGTACCGCTTCACTATATCACTGTCATTCACTATATCACCCTCCTAACAAAACAATACAGGATATTAGAGTCAACACAGACTGGTGACATCGTAAATCGTTTACCCGTCAGATATGCATATATTATCTTATTCGATGTACACAATTGTACCTGTCCCATTTAATCTGACGATTAGTGAACGACACCGATTAAACAATGAGTTAATCGTAACTGGCTCTTTTAGTGGAGATTATATTTTCTTCAGAAGCGACCAATGACAATGTTTAATCCGTGTCATTCACTACTCATCAGAGATTAAATGAGAAATGTACATGAAATAATCGATGTATACATCTGCTAATAGCTACCGGAATTTACAAAGAGTACAGAAAGCTAAGTGCAATAATTTGATTTTTTTTTTTTTAATTTAAAATTTTAATTAATTATAACAAATGATTTTAATGAATTTTTCTCATCACCCATAATGCTCATTATGAATGATCTCCGCGTGATATCACACGTTAATAGCACTTATAACACAGCTTTTGGAGAGAGTAAATTATTGAAAGGTTGTGTGCAACAGAGAAAAACAGGAAACATGTGTGAAAGACATAACGTTAGAGCAGCGATGGGCTGAGAGTTAGAGAAGTGAGGTCCGAGATATTTGGGATCAGGAGTATTATCAGAGACAGGCAGTGAGAGAACAGAAACAGACACTGACAGAACAGAGACAAACAATGAGAAAACAGAGACGACAGGTCTAGAACAGAGATGTACAGAGAACAAAGACATGCAGGTATAGAACAGAGATGGACAGGGAACAAAGACAGTCAGACAGTGAACAAGAGAACTATTAAAAGAGTGAGAGACAGTGACAAAAGGAAGAATCATTATTTGTGTGCTATCATTGCCATAGCCTCTTTGTTTCTACAACATTACTGCTGCCACGAGCATAAAGAATGTTGAAGGAAACTGTATAAACAGATGCAGCGGCTAGAACTAGCAATGATACGTAGGCCCTAATACCTGACGTGATTCGATAACTCGCGATAACAATGACAACGCACCAAGTCTAAGAAATAATAAAGTTTAAAAAAAAAATAGAATTTTTAAAATTGTGCAATTCAATCCTTTTATTACAGCGTCAACTAAAACGTATTTTGATTCCAACTATTCAAGTCCGATTCTATGTTTATATTACATTTATTATGTGTCTGTATTTACATTACGTTAGTTCATTGTTTAGTTAATGAAGTCAGTTCAACTTCATCACAATCATGATGACTTACAATTAACAACAACCATCAAAAAAAAAAAAAACGTGGCCCAATTAAAAACTTCCGCGTTGCGACAGTCGTTCCGTCACTTGTTGTTCGACATTCAAACATGAACAAAAAAAAAAACATAATTCATGATTACTGACACCCTCCCTCCACCCAGTCCCGACCCATTTGACTGTCCTTCGTCCCTGATTAGTTTTCCCCTCAGTGTTGATGAGCAAGCTTTCCCACCACATAAGGCACACAGACACATGTACCTGGCACACTTGAACACAACGGGAAAACTTGTTGCGCGTGTTAAACGGTAGAGCCGCTAATTGAGGTTTCATCCTGTTGTGTTGTGTGTCCTCATATGTCTACGGTCACCAGCACGTACTGCGTCCGACAGTTGTTGTTTTTCTTCCAGTGTGTAGGCCTAAAGTAGTGTGAACAGATTCATACAGGATGGACCCCAACACAGGTTGCTATTACTTACACATAACTAGTTAATTAATGCTTTAAAGTTTACTTTGGCCAGATTTATGAAAACTTCATATAGATTCAATTTATTTACATGCAATGTTTAGTAGCCTACGCTAGTTGTCTGTCGTGTTTATTCTGATAGGACAATTAACCTTTTAAAGTTTACGTTTGCCAGAGTTATTAAAATTTCATTTACATTCAGTTTATCTAAAAAAAATGTTTAGTACGCTTTTGTCTGATAGGATAATGTCTTGACTTAATTACTTAATGAAGATAATGTGTAAAAGAAAAAAAAATGGTTAAATTGTCTTTGTATTATTCCTTTGTATTAATTCTGGTATATACCATCTCCATCTCTTATTACAAAGATATAATCCTCATTTTTTACTTTTGTTTTTTATTGTTCCTGATTGGTTAATTAATCAGTATTGCCGCAAAATATCGAGACATCATTTTCATAATATTAAATTGACAGTAAAATAACAGAAACATGAGATACGTGCCACAAAGGTAGACCTAATTATTCATATATCAAAGTGAGCTAAAGAAACATTCAACATATATGTTGTGTAGGAATATAAATATGATTATGTGTTTTATGTTATTCTTGTGGATTGTTTAAAAATTGGTGTAAACATTGACTTCGTAAGTAGAAATTTTGTTAAAAAAAACTTTTTTTTATTTCATCTTAAATCGGGTTTTTTTTTTATTATAGATTTTTTTTAATAGTTCAAAATAGTAGGCCTACTAATCAAATCACCATTCAATTTCCATTCTGTTGATGTATAATTCAATCTTCTTTATTTTTTTAAATAATGAGATACTTTAATCATTTAACGAGGCGACCCAACCTTTATTTCGGGACCGCAAAATTTACCTCTGGTCAGAAATCGTTTTCCTTGTGGCACTCAATCAGTTTAACGTATTTTATGATCACATTTTGTATCTATTATTTTACACTAAAGATAGTTTACCACATACTTAAGCAGAGGCGTTACTAGGAAGGGGGAGGGGTTCACAATTCAAAAGTCCCACCGGGCCCCAGCTTGAGGGGGAGCCCAAACATTTTTTAAAATAAAATATTAAGTACATTATCTCATGTCATGATGTCGAATGTTAAAATGCAGGGACCCCCAAAGAGGCCAAGGCCCCCAAATCCCTAGGTTCGGCACTGTACTACGTAAGTTAGAAGAGCATAGTCTAGCCTACAGATCCACAACCATTTTTCAAATCGCGGCACACTAAAACTATTTTTAAAACACGGCGGCATATTTAACCCCCGGTTACGTATAATGCAAAGGAAAATGAATAATGAAGTATCCATTCAATAGAATTTTTATGTTTCAGTATAATTTGCCTTGTGTGTAACTTAATAATTCAGTTAAACCACGTTGAGGTACATTTAAAAGAACAACAGCGAAAAGAAGACAAAAATGTGATACTTTTTTTTAAATGAATGCAATCCAAGGGGAGATAATGCACATGAAATTTTGGAAAGTTTACCCTCTTCTTGTCGTAGCTGGATCATTTAATTTTTTAATAACACTTTATGTTGTTGCAATAACTTAAACAGAGGCCCAAAGTGGCTAGTTATTTAGGTAATCTCCTATTTTAGGGGCAGAAATTTTTTTGATATTATTATTGATACTTTACCTTAATAAACATTCCCAAATCATAGTATCAATGATTTCACATCAATATTATCCATTTGGCACTTGTTACTCGACCCGAACATCGGGTCGACTACTAGCATATGTACGGTCGACCCGGTATTTTTTTTTGTCTGTTTCCTGTTATCTATCCTGAAAAAAAAAATCTGGAAAAAAAAAAATTATGATTTATTAAAAAATGACCATCAATAGATATTGCTCCACACCCTAACCCTATCCCTAACCCTATCCCTAATCCTATCCCTAATCCTAACCCTAATCCTATCCCTAACCCTAATCCTATCCCTAACCCTATCCCTAATCCTAACCCTATCCCTAACCCTAATCCTGAAAAAAAAATCTGGAAAAAAAAATTATGATTTATTAAAAAATGACCATCAATAGATATTGCTCCACACCCTAACCCTATCCCTAACCCCCTATCCCTAACCCTGATCCTGAAAAATAAAATCTGAACAAAAAAATGTATGTCTCTATCAGGAATCGAACCCGCACATAGCTAGCCAAACTGGGTCTCAGCCAAGCGAACAACCTACATTATTAGCGCGCCACACAAACTAACCTCTCATTTTAATGTATAATTGCTCGGCTATGCAATGCACTAACCTATAGATATCAATTGCGAGAAAATCCCCGGAATCAGAAAAAAAAAATACCGGGTCGACCGTACATATGCTAGTAGTCGACCCGAGGTTCATAACTTGATCGCAAAATAATTGCAACTTATAAGTAGGTAAAATAAGAGATTACCGTTATTTATATTTGTTATTTTTTTATTGTTGTCATTGGCTATGACAAAAGGGGTTCCAAACACATGTTAGCCCTGCCCAGGGCCCACATAGCTGATGAGGTGGCTTCATTTAATTTCAATTTTCAGCTTGATATTTGGAAATAGCGGTGCACTTAGTAATTCATAGCTAAAAATAAAATACCCTCTGTGCGTATTTATCTTGAGCCATCTGTTGAATGGATATTTTTATTTATATTCATCTTGATAGCTTTCATTCTTTACACCGTCAATTCATTTTAAATTATGAGAGATGAAAAGTTAAATTTTTATTATCTAATTGACTTTTTATTATTCACCACATAATAAAAGATTTTTCCAACTAGGCAACTTATTTTATTATTGTGGTTTATCACATAAGTTTATTTTTTTTTATTTTATATATATAGTTATTAAGGTATAGATAGAAAGAGAAAGATAGGTATAGATAGATTTTTTTGTTTATTTTAAAACATAAATCTGCAGCATTAATAATATCGCCCAAAGAATGTTGTATTGTTTTTACAATTTTTGTCTGATTTCTTCAGTTATTTATATTTCAACCCCACAGAGAACCCACTCAGGTAAACCAATATCTACAAAAGAGAGAAAACAAAAGTCAAGGATTGCTTTAGAATTGTTGAATATTTTAATCCATATTTAGAATAAATGCAGATGTAGCTGTTCAAGATGAAACTGTTTCCATCGACAATATTAGGCTTCTGGCTATTCATTTGTTTCATTTGGATAAAACTTTGTCTAGGAAGTAAGTTTGAAAATGAATTAAAATTATCAGTTTTTTTTTTTTTGTGTAGATGACATGTTTTATGGCCATGGTTTATTGATGTTTTTGTTTATGTTTTTGATGTGTGTTTCATTAATTACTAACTTTTCAGTCAGTGGGATTCCAAATTTTTAGTAGCTTATTCAATAAATTATTTTTTTTTTCACTTGTTAATGTTATTTTTTTTATTAATTACTAAAAATGTTGATGTTAGTTAGAAATATTGATGATGAAACTTTTTTTTTTTTGTAACAGACATTAATACATTTGGCCCAGATGGTAACTATATGTGTCACTGTAAAAATCTTACTTCATGTTCCCCAAATGGAGCTTGTAGAGATGGATGTCAGCCTGGTTGGTTTGGTCCTGAGTGTCAGTATGGTGAGCTATTGTCAAATAAACAGTTCTTATGAGAAAAAAAATATATATCGTAACCCAGGGATGGCAAACTTCGGCCCTTCAGAGTATATTATGCTGCCCTGAATGCGAGAACATGTTGCGGTCCTATGTCGATGTTAATTCTCTTTGATTAGATTGTTCGCTATATTTTTAAAATTTGATTCGAATCTAGGGATATTAAATCAGTGTTATGGCTCCAGATTATTAGTTAGAGCTGCTTGACCTATAAGCAGATTAAGACCTGAGGGGTAAATCAAGTAAGCTCTGGTGTTTTCAGGATGTTTGCCAGCAGTGGCATTCCCACACCTAAGAAACTTTGCTGTCAACTTTGGGTCCACATACATTTGTGAGCAAGCGTTTTCTTGTATGAAAATAAACAAGTCAAAGAACAGATTGATGTTGACTGACTGCAATTTAAATTCAGTCATGCTAATCACAACTAGTAAACTGGTTTCCCACAGTTCAAGAACATTATTCTAAATAGTGAATTGTTACATACTTCTCACTAACTATAATTGTACTCTGTGGTAAGCTTGTATGTAAATTAAGTTCCTTCATCTTCATAATTATTATTACAGGTCACAATCAACTTTTGTTGTAGTAATTATGAATAGTAAAGTCTTGTTACCAAATTAGCAAATGATTTAGTTTGTATTTTAAAATGTAATGTGCTTGTGTAATAGAGTGTGAGTGTGAAATAAAATGACAAGTACATGGTTATTATCTTTAATTCATATTTTCATACGTTGTAAATTGTAATTGAAGTAGACAAATAATATAAGCGACCCGCTGATAGCAATGAAGTTTCAATGTGGCCCTCCATAGAAAAAGTTTTCCTGCCCTTGTCGTAACCAATAAATACGCTTTAATAACCCGGAAAATAATCAAAAGATAATGTTATGCTTTTGTTACTTGTTTATTGTTTCTTCTTATATATTCATTAAACTTTTTATTTCTTAGGGACCATAATAACCAAATATATTCAGCCAGATTATGTGCTACTTATACATTATGTAGGATCTATTTATTCTAAACCCATATCTTCCCACAGTGGGTGGTCATTAAAAAAATAGAGTACTATAGTTGGTGATTGGATGACAATGCCAGTTTGACTCAATTCTTTTCTAAATTCTCGCTTCTGATTCTAGATTCCCATTCCTGACCTCTTAGATGTCTATAAAAAGTGCTTAGCTAATCAAAATAGATTAGTAAAAGAGAAAAAAAACTGTCAAATATCGCTTTATCATTTATCACTGTTCGGAAGCTATGCTCTTGTAAGCTAAAGTTATTTGTCTATAAATACAATTTATTGTACAAAAGACAAAGGAAAACTGTAACATAATCCTGACCATAGCATATTCAGTTCTTCACAAAATTAGAACTTAAATTTGAATACCATTTTTGATGAATGTGCTCTTCCTTGAAATTAATGCGACTTTTATTGAATCAATTCATTTTTCTACTTTGTCAAATTGGCTCTTCATAATAGTCTTTAACTGCACCATAAAAATTTAGCAAAACTTATTATTAAACATTTATAAAAAGAAAACTGATGCAGTGGAGCTGTGTTTACCTTAAAAAGAGCAATAGTACAATTTTAATTTTCTTTTCAATGTTGCATCCCAATAACTTTTCAGCAAACAGCATTCAATAAATTAAAGGTGACATTGCTGCTAGCACTTACATTTTTGCTGCTTATTTTTTGTGAACATTACTGCAAGAATAGCAGTGTGTCTGTTAACCTACCAAAACTTTCTGAATGGCAGGATGTGAGGGAATCTCTTATACCTGCCAGAGTGTCAGGATTAGATTGTAGCTGCCACACCCACCAGAATAGCAGTATATGGGTGTACCTGCCAAATATGTAAAAAGGGCAGAGCGTAAGTTATCTGCCTAAGTAGAAAGAATGGCAGGGTGTAATTTTACTTTCCTAACCAGCCAGAATAGCAGTGTGTGGGTATGAGTTACCAAACCTGTCAGAATGGTAGGGTGTGACTTTTTAAATATAAAAGGCAGATTACCACACCTGAAAGAAACCATAAGTTGTTTCCTAATTAATTCAAATAATAATTTTAATTCTACATAATAAATGTATACTGTAAACTTATTATAATGTACAAAACATAATCTGGATTTCCTGCATACCCTGACTTATTGTTTTTTTTTTTTTTTCGTCTTTTGAAGTTCAGAACATTCAGACATATGTGTAATAGTGGGAAATATTTGCATTGAAAATTAGACAAATGTGTTCAGGTCAAGTGTGATTGATAACAATTAAATTGCATAATACTTGGATCTACCAGAAGTGTCAGGAAAAAGAAATTCTGAAAAAATGAGTCTTAATTATCAGAAATTAAAGAATTATGATTTTAGCCACAGATTGCAAGGGCATAGTTATTGGAACTGAAAATTAGCTCAAAAAGCATTTTATTCAATTCAAATACCAAATTAAATTACTGATATTTATGATTCTTAATTCAGAATAATCATCCCATTACTTATTATGGTGCTGGTAATTAAACCCAGCCCTAATTTATGTGCACCGTTTGGTGAGAATAACCTTACCCAGAGCTGTAAGTGTGTTTTTGTTAGACTCAAGGAGTGTTATAAAATAGTAATTTATAAAAACAATCACTTGATAAATTACTTTCCTTTCAACATAGCTTCATTTAAGTAAATATTTTTAAATTCTTTGCTTATTATTAATAAAACATGCAATCTTATTTTAATGTTTGTAATAATTATTACTGCATTTTGTGAACTTAATTTTTTTTTTTAATATAAGAATAAGCATTTTAAATTAAAAATTTTTTTAGAGGACATAGTGCAGTTCAAGGAAGGTTTAAAAACTTATGGCACATGTTTTAATGAAAACACTGTTCAGCTTAAGTGGAATTTCACTTTTATTTTTACATGGATGAGAATAACTTTAAAGCAGCCAAGTAAGTCTAAAATTATTTCTACTTACCTTGTCAAAATAGGTGTAATTTACTAAAGACAGAGACATAAAGTGACTTTTTACATTACATTTTTTTAAATTTTAATCTATTTTAAAAATGTATTTATTATAGCTCCAACTTATGTATTTCAGCTTAAAATAGAAACATTAAAATAAAGGCTTATCTCATAGAAGAATTTGGTTGAAAAATTTTAAAAGACCAACTTAGTTTTTAAATATAGACATGATCGGAATAACCAAAATAAAAAATACATGTACAATAACTAAAGAGTCTTCTAACAATTAATTATATCAAATTGTCATCATGCTGTTGATGAAGCTGAATACTTTCATTTCCCTGCATCACGGTTTTGTAAGAAGAGAGTACATTTTTTCCAGCTGTCCTGGGATAAACTAAATTCTTTTAAAGCTTTTTATAACTGAATAACATATAAATATTTAACATATGAATTGGTTGGAATAGTAATCCTTATTTTTTAGTTTTTAATAAGTATTGAGAAGAAATACCGTTTTACCGTTTTTTTTTTATGAACTTACAAAAATTATTTATAAAACTTCTTTTGCATTCTATAATACATTAGAAAAAAAAATTCTGTTATACTGGATATTGTAGTCATTAAGAAAACTCAATAAAACTTAATTTAGACTAAAGTTGAGAACATCAATGAGTTTTTAAAAATAGTAATAATAGTAGGATAGATTTATCACCTGATTTTATTTTCATTCTAGCTAAAAAAATACTGCAGATAAGAATTCCCTTTCTTATTCTAATCACAACGGCTCACCCCTTTTATTTAAATAGTGGGCAAAATACTAAAAACATTAAAGAATGAAACTGAATGTTGAGAATCTGAGAACTGATCAACAACAAATTTATGACAACGTTTACTCTATTACATAAGTCTCATCTCAAATAGCACTCCTCCCCCCTCCCCTGGCCTAAAAACGTTAATTGTTTTGTGATGTATTTGACATATATTTTTGTTGTTCTATGAGTCCATCCCACCCAGTGAATATATAAAAGAAAAGAAAAATATTTTTTTAACCCTAAACTCATCTGTCATCCCCTTATCTCTGCAGAGAACCCCTAGTTTTTACTCATTTTTGTACATTCCCAATATTTCCCTTAATTTCTGATTTCAAAACAAGTCTTACTATAAATTTTGAGAAACCTTAAGGCTCAATTCTAAATTATTAGTTGATGAATTAGAAATTAGGCTGAAAATGTCAAATTTCACTTTTCCATTCAACACTCTTAAAATGAACGTAGAACATTCAATCACGATTCATTTAATTTATTTATATATCACATAAAGATATATATCAACGAAATATTACATGGAAGTTTACTGGTTCTACGCTGTCCCAAAAGATGTGTAGGCTAATAAGATAATTCAAATTAGAACACAACTTCATAATCTGTGACACTTCTTAACTCTTCATTATCTATGCTTCAAATCAGTGCCCCCAAGTCACATAATGCATGACTCCAGTTTACAACTTTCTACCACACTGTCCCCAACCTCCTACTCTGCTGTCCTCTTCTTTTCGTTGACATTCTAGTCTCTCAACCGTACTGTTCAGTTACCCATCTGTATGTAACAAAGAAAGTTTATTGAACTCTCTAGGCCGTACTTGATCACCCTTACCCTTGACACTAAAGGATAACGTATTTTATATGTAAATTACCTAATTTCTTCAACCTAGGGCACTGGAAATTTTATAGAATTAGACTGGTACTTTAACCTTTTTCTACCAAACAAAGATTCAACCCTGAACTTTTAATACAAAAATACATATGTGTCACTAGCCTGTCCTCTTAAACTGGTTAATTAAACGGAATTTTCCTACTTATCAGTAGTTTTAATGTTAAGGCTTAAAGCTATTATTACAATATTTAAAATTTTTACTGATACAATGGTATTTTTGTTTTATTATTACAAGTTAATTATGTACTAGATACGAGAATTCTTTACTTCTTAGGTCAGAAGGACAACTTTAAAGTAAATTTTAAAAATACAGCAGTGAATGCCACATGTGATTTTATTATCACTGTCATTGATGAGAAAACCTATGATGTACATTGCAACAAGGATTTATTCATTAATGAAGTATCTGTAGCAACCAGAGACCAAAATAATATATGTAATGTGTTTGTCAGTGGAGGTAATTATAATTTATTTTTATTTTGTAATCTTGTTATAGATAATTTGTAGATTGAAAAAAATATTACTTACCATATTCTTAAGGCATGAATTAATATTATCCTTTTCATAAAAAAAAACAATGGAGGTTGTTGCTTTTTTATTGACAGCTTCACCCTCTCTCAACATTGATGCTGTTCAGATTGAAATTAAAAACTCTTTGCCAAAGAGAAACATTACACTGAATTTTCCTTTCTATTTTTCTCTTTTACATATAAGTGAAATTTACATAAAATTAGTGAGCTATTTATTTTTATACAACTTACAATTCATGATCTGTGAAAATTTTTGCCACACAGAATACACCAGGAATGGCCTTGAGGTGTCTTTGAGCTGTATTCTGATTTTTAATAAATATGCCAGAGTTCTATAAAGACCTGCATTTAGCGAATGATATTCATTGAAAAATATTTAGAAAACTGATCTAACTTTACTAAACTGAAGAAGTCACATTTGGCTATCACTGAAATACACAAATTGTACAAAGTGCATTAAATAGAAATCTTTGTCACAGATAAAATGGAATAACTGAATTTATTTAAATAATGTGGATAGACTTCTGTCAGGAACTAACTTTATTTATTTAAACAAAGAGCATCTTTTTTATAACTAAGGGTTGGTGCAGATTAACAGATTAACCATTACTAAAACTATAATAAATACATACAAACAGAAATAAATAACTAAGACTATTATTAAACACATTTAACATTAATTTTATTAAATAGAAAAAACAATAAACAACTATCTAATTTAATATAAGGATTTAAGTTAACACAATATTACTTGAACAACATACGCATGTGGGTCCACTGTTGCACATAATCAATTAGGTGTCCTTAAGCATAACACAGAGCATTTCAGTGTTGCAACATCAATAACTTCTCAACATAGATTTCAGGACAACAAGCACGTACTTGGGATGGCACCAATGTTCCCTCTAAGGTGTGGTATGAAGTAAGCGAAAAATTTTGTCTCTGAGCGACATTTTGTTTGAGACTAGAATTTGTGAGCGTTTAAGCGATGTCATCCGTCGGAGTGAGCGATTGTACGTGTAGTATGAGCGACGCTCTGAATTCATGTGAGCAATCGCTCACGCGCTCAGCTTAGAGAGAACATTGGATTGCACCTTCTAAATAATATTCTCAGTAGAACAACTAGCTATTCACTCAATTTGTAAATGGAGTTGCCCAACTTTGTAACTTTCAGGCCACGGAAGAATAACATACACTTTATCTATCTCTAGCACTATTAGTATAAATAATTAAACAATCTTAACTATACATTCAGAAAAACAATCCATATTTAATAATATAAGTTTAACATAATAGGGCATTAATTGCCTTTACTACACAAACATAATAAGACTAAGCTTGCTACAACACAAGTATCCATCCCAAATAAGTCTATATGGAAATCACAGTTGTACTTAAAAGTGTATTTAAAAAATCCCACCTGGATGAAGTGTGACTCAAAACACAGTGATAGACAAAGCAGTACTTCTTTGTTCTAATGAGCACCAGGAATACCCATTATGGTGATAACCGGTAAAAATGGCATGGCATTGTTGTAGCACAAACAATTCCATAATTCATCAGCCTTAATGCCCATTAAGAGCTAAGGGACATTTTTTTTTATTTGCTGTCTATAGATACTTGAAACAAGATTAATGGTTATGATCATCTTGGCCAATAAATTGACCTTAACCAAAAGAATGTCATAGATATTTACAAAATATGAAAATTCCTATAAACTTTTGTTTAGGGAAAAAATGCATAAAATGTTTAGCCAAAAATAATTTAGGCACGTTATATATTAGTATACTCAGAGGCTAATTACATGTCTGTATTGTTTTTATAAATCTTACCATATCATTTTAGACAAACTCAAATTTTTCTTTCATTCTCAATAACTTCATTATAAACTCATGGAGTATTCCTCCCAGTTTTTCAGAAAACTTATTTTAGATTCATCTTTTAAAAACACATTTCAGTCTTTGTGCATGCATATTTTTTAATTCTATATTTTTTTTTATTTGCATAAAAAAAAACACACAAAAATCACCTTGAGGTGTAAACTGTAAATAATAATATAATTCACCATTAAGTGACACTGCATACACTCCTCTTTCGCATAACATTAGAAACACAATTTTAGTATTGATCATTAAAAAAAATAAATCATTATTAAATTGTGACAAAATTATAAATGTGTATAGTTTAATAACAAAAACATCAAAATAAATGAATCTTGAGTGGAGTGTGAAATATTTAATCATGTAACTGAACAAAAAAAATATGTTTATCTTAGAATACAAGTTCACTTATTTTACATTTTCATTAGAGATTTGAAACTTTAAATTTACAGGTCGCAATGTTGCATTCAATCAATCAACTAACCAAACAAATACTTATCAAAATTACTCATCAAATTTAGCTGTAGATGGTAAAAGAAATGCAGCTTTTACTGATGGCAGTTGTACACACACAAGTGGTGATAAAACTCCAAAACCTATATGGACAGTTCAATTTAAGAAACTGTTTTCTATAAATAGATATGTTCTTTTCAACAGAAATGGTAAGTATATGTCAATATAAATCAGGGGTAACCGGCAAGAAGTTTCAGGAAATTTAAAATTGATCAGCAACACCAAATTTAGCAATTTAAGCATCATTCTAATTTTACCAAAAACCATTGTCTTAATCCAAACTCCATAAAATCCATAAATGTCTACTACTCTTGTATTAACAGTCCTAGACAGAAAGAAATCAACATTGGGCCCTTTCAATAGGACAAAAAAAAGAAAATTAAATCTTGAATGTAATTTTCAGATTTTGGTGACCTTTTAGAAGTCAGAGCATGCATACGATGCCCTCTGTATTTTTTGAGAGATCGGAAAGAAATCATAATAGGTTGGGTAAAGTGGGGAGAAATAGTACAATAGGCCAGAGCACTATGTGATTCTATTAAGCCGAAGGAAGAAGAAAAATTTCTAAAAAAGATGACATGTATTACTGAATAGTGTGAATTTCTCTAATTGTTAGTTGAATTATTTAATAGTAAACTCCAGTTGTGTAAGGTTTTTTTTTCAACAGTCATTTATTTATCCAGTTTATGAACATAGTGTTCCAATTCAATAACATTAGTTAACTGTCATATTTTTATAAGTTCATTACCTATAGAGTAAAATTTTTGAACTCTTTCCGAATTGAGAATCAGAGATAAACGGGAAATATTAAGAACAATCTTAACCCAAGAGAATTTATTGTACCAGGTTGTTAGGTCTAGATTACTCAGAGTAAAGAACATTACAAGCATAAAAAAAAATTCAGTTCCCTATATCAAGCTTCTCACTTTACATAGCCATTTTCAGTAACTCACTGTTTTTGTCAGTTTGCTCAGAAGTGTATCTAAAATATGAATCCACAAGAGGGGCAGGTCCTGGCATCTGCCATTGAGAACCCTTTTTTTTTTGATGGCTTTGTGATTTGAAACGAGGTAGTGGGAAAATACTTTGATAATTCAAGATTGCCAATCAGCCATTGATCAGTTTCTTCAAACAATGTTGAAATCTCTGTATTGATGAGCTGGCAGTAATTGCAAGCTGTGACCTGGATGATGTCTGAATTCATTAAAGTTGATAAGCTAACCGTGCCCCTAACTTTACTGTTGTGATTATCCAGTATATACATCTACTATGATTTTCTATAACTAAGACATTACATAAGTTAGTACTTATGTATTGAAATGCTGCATGGTATATAAATATTTCCTTAATTGTATTATTAAAATAAAAAAAAAATTACCAAATAAAATTTAATTTTTCATAATGACCAGTTTTCTCTCTTAGCTTTCATTTTATATCATAAATTATAATTTCCTGTTAGATTCCAATTTGATATGTTAATACAAGTATTTATATTGTATATGTTTGCCTTATTCCAGGTAATTCGGATCGTTTAAGTAAATTTCAGCTACGCAGTTATAACACAGAAAAACCTGTTTTTGAATATATTGACAGTGGCCCAGATGATGACATCTGGAGATACATTGTTACAAGTAACAAAACAGAACCAGTTCAAAATGTTACAATCACAATTAAAAATAACCCCAAGGAAAATATCCTAACATTGTGTGAGGTTGAAATATATGGAGGTGAGAATTATTTTTTTCTCTCTTGAAATACTAACATTATCCTATCATAAAATATATCAATAAGCTTATTTTAAGCACCTTCATGTCTATTTTGTTTCGATATTTTAAAAAACAAAATCTTGCATTGAAATTACCATCTGTTATTTGTTGCGATTGATGCATTTATTTTTAATAATAACTTTGAGTATAGTTTTAGGGCAAATTTTTTATATTTTTTGCATAGATCTTTTGTTTGGGCTAAATTTTTAAAAAATCTTTAGAAAGCAGGATTTTTTTCACAATATGACTATGATAAATGTGTGTGAAGTCCCTGTTAGGATGAGATGAAATCTCTTAGATCCTATGAACCACTAATGGGACGGTTTTTATGGTGCCCTTCTTTCATCCCCACCATAGCCGATAGTGCAAAGGCCATGGAGGCACCACAGGAGATATATCGGGAACTTGAGCCAAGACCTGAAAAATGTCCTTGTTCCTCACCGGAGATCGAACCAGGTACCATCAGGTCAACAGTCGAGCGCCTTACCACACGACCATCCGTCCCCTTGTGATAAATGTAGATGAGTCCAATTCTTGGCCCCCATTCGCCATGCCATTTAAAACACATGTATATAGACATCTTTTTCCCTGTATGCCATGGTCGAAGCAAAGGATTTTCAGGACCACTCATTGTGCTTTACATAAAAATGATTTTTAGGACTTATCAAATATCAGAGTTAAGTAAAACCACTGCATAAATATCAATATATTACAAAACAAATATGCATCTTTTTTTAATATGTTTAATAATAAATTACCTTTAAATGATTTTTTAGGATGATTGTATATACTATGATTGCAATTCTCTTGAAGTATTACATCACCCCTATATACTTTAAACAAAAGCCCAAATTTTTCTCATGAATAAAAAACATCAAATGATTTATTTTTACAAATCTGTGACATATTAAAATTAAGGCTGCTGATTAAACTGCAATAACGCACGATTAACGCGTCGTAAAAAATTTGCGATTAAAATTTTTAACGCAACACCAAAGTGCGTTAATTTGACTAAAACGCTGAAAGTTCAGAGTAGGACCTAATTGATAAATAACCGAATTTTACTCTACAATTTGAAGTTAAGGTCCGTTCACTTCCTACGTAGCTCTCCCCACTACCCCCCCACCCACCCGGTCTCGATTCACGCACAAATACCCACCCCCTAGTAATGCAGGCAAAAGACACAACTAAAAATTAAGGCTGTTGATTTACTGCAATTAACGCGTAATTGATGCATTAAAAAATTATGGGATTAAATTTTTTTATGCAAACACCTAAATGTGTAAAATGTTACCTAAATGTTATTTCAGAGTTACGGGAAAAATCAAGAAAAAAAAATCAATACATAACCCAATTCTATAAACAGAAATAGATCAGACATGATTAAAATAAAAAAAGCAAGAAAAGACACCCCGAACACAGAAACTGCATAAGTATGGGGAGAGAGGCAGCAAAGTGTGTCAAAAATGTGACCGGTTTGGGAAAGGGGGTAAAATAAAAATAAAAAACTCATTAATAATAAGTGAGCGACTTCTTTCTGGCTTTACTATTATTTTATGAATGAAAAGGCACATATGAGATAGAAATGACTGTGTATTTTTTTCTGGGATGGGAAGTGGAGGGGGTAGGTACAGTAGTGGAGGGTAGGGTAAGCAAGACTTACGTTGGGGTGAAGTGTAGCAAAATATGACAGGGATGAAGGGGAGAGGGTTGACATATGTCATTAGTTTGGAACCTACAGTACGAGAAAAACACATGTTTGGCAATATTGTAGATTGAAAGAAAAAGTTGCATCACTTGAAGTGATTGCTACATGTCAACAAACTGGTCTGAATAACTGATTCAATAGACATATATTATAATGCTTAATAAATCTGTTACAATTAATTATCCCTCTTTCGTAAATTAAACTGACTTGTTTATTATGCTAATGTTATGCTATGAAATAATGACATACGAGTTTGAATACAAATAAATGTATTATATGGTATCGATTAAAATGTGCGTTAATTTGCGATAAAAATTTTAATTTTGCTTTAATTTCAATCAATTTTTTTAATCGAACAGAAGCTCTAATTAAAATATTTATAAAGTTTTAAAAAATTTGGAAAAACTGTTTCATTTGAGAGATTTCTTTTATTTAAAAATTGTAATGAAATCCAAAGTTGAATTGTCTCATTGGAAAAAAAAACAACTAATACTGACTTTGCCGTGTTTGAATTTGTATTATATTACTTAATAAACTATTAATTTTGATATACTATTACTTGTAAAATATGAATGAGAAAGATGAATTACGATATGTTACATACAGATAGGTTTCAAAATAGTTCTATACAACAGTTATTTTAACAATATAAAAACATGTCTTTTTTTAAACTTCAAATATAGGCCTAGAAAATATAGGTCATAGTAGACTTACATATATTATAAATACAAGCCCATGTTTTGTTTATTTATAATTTATATTTGTTTAAATGTTTTTTTTATCTTAGATGATAAGTTCAGTATTTAGTGACATAATTTATAACAGTAATACTTCTTACTCTAAAAATGCTTTGTTCTACAATCTAAAACTAATCGTACTCCATTTGTCAAGAACTTCAGGAGACAGTTATCTGTTGATATGGCAGGGATCACTTTGCCAAATTTTCACAGTCAATGCAAGATTATGTGCCATTTCTGGAAGAAATAGTTGAATACAATTCAAATATTTCAGTCAGTATTGTGTATAACACTTATGACATAATATACAGCCCTTCAGTTAATGATGCTTCAAAAGTTCAGGAAAAAGCTAAAAATGATTAAATGATAGATTTTTTGTTGAAGGCAATAAAGATAAAATCATCACATTACTTTCCGAAAGGCTTCAAAATTTGTAATGTTCCCTCACAACCGTTTGTTTAACAAAAAAAGTGTTGATATTATGTAACAGTTCAAAAAGCTGCAAAAATCAAAGAACAGATAGCATTATTACTAGGCCTGTACTGATTTTAAAATTTCCATTTAATAATTCATCCAGTACTAAAGAGAATCCCCATTTGCCCTAGCAAGACATAATACAAATTAATAACTCAAAGATTTCTGTATTATTTCTAAGAATAAATCATAATTAAATTTTAGAAATTAAAATTCAATGAGGACATATTGATGTTACATTGATACACTGAAGTGCTTGTTAAAAATTGCTCTTCTACTATTGTTACTGATATTGTCATAAGTATTCACTATTTAGAACTATTATTTGCGTGTAAAAAATGATACAATTATCCTGTAATACATGTATAAACATTTATAGGAGCTGTAAATTGAAAGGAAATATTTAGCTTTAAGTGACATTCATATCCATTGTCATAATTGTAATTATGGCATTTTTTTCAATAATAAGTGGATCATGTTAAATAACTCAGCTATTACAGACATTTGAAATTGCTTCATTTTGCCTACAGAGTGGTGGGGTGAGTATGCCTGCTATCGTCTGCTGGGATGGCAGAAAAGAGGTTTTTAAGACTTTCCCAAAATGGCCAGACCAGCAGGGTATGTGTACTGCTGATCGGCCAGAATGGCATGGCAAGGGGTTTTACCTGCCACTGAGACAGAAGGGAGGGTGTAATGTGCCTGAACCCACAGCCGAAAATGGCAGGCTGCGCAGGTGTGCTTGAGTGGGACAGAGTGGGGGGAGTTGTGTGCTGACCACATCCGTCACCACCGCCAGCTGTGAATACTACGGTCTCGGATAGTCCTCATTGACCACAGCACCACCACCATCGCAAGTTTTTTTAATTCCTGGCTAGAGAACCCCAATGATCTTTTCCCCGTAAACCATGGTATGTCTCTCAGACCAGGATAGCCTGGAAAGAATTCATTTAAGTTCTGAGTTACTTTCCTGGTACCGCCACTGCAAAAAATCACCCTATCCAAATAAAATACAGTAAATTTGAATTTTTTATGACTTTTTTTTTAGCTTGGTACATTTTTTTTTTTTTTTACACATAATGGATAATCATGCATGTCTAAACCCATTGCTTTTTTATTGTCAAGTATGATGTTCAGATAATTAAATTGTTCACACTTAACTATTTAAAATATCATCATCATTCATCTGGGTGTAGTAGTTTTTACAATGTAAGCATTTAAAAATTGCCATTTTCCATCAATTATATCTCAGTAATAAATATCCCTAAATATTTTAAACATTTATTGATTTAATTTTGACCTGTCATTATTAATTTTTTTTATTTGTTCATTATAAAATACTGGTATGGCCTACTTATTAATTAAGGAAAATTTGTAGTTAATATCTTAAAAGCTTCTTTACAAAAGTAACAAAGCCAGTTAAACTCAGACACTATAAATCTATAAAGAAACAAAAAAACTTTTTTAAATTAAAAAAAATACTGTTGCATTAAAAAAATACACAATTGTCTTCTTTAAATTGTTTTTTTTTCCTTTTTCTCAGAAACACAATCTTGTGATTTTGGAAAATATGGACGAAACTGTGAGAAATCCTGTAACTGCTTCAACCAATCAGAGACATGTTTTGTCAGCACTGGAGGTTGTCCATCTGGTTGTGCTGCAGGATTCACTGGTGAAGGATGTAACACCAGTAAGCCTTTTTTTTTTGTTTGTTTTTCACTTTGTGGCTACATTTTTAGCATTGAAACATATATTATTAGTTTATTTATTATGTGGATATGTGAAAGCAATCTGGATCCTGAGGAATAAGAGTTTATTCTACTGATAATGATGATCAATGAAATGTAAAGCCAGTATGATTAATATTATAGACAGTAAATTTAATTAAAATAAACTGGATATCAAGTATTTAGTATTGGTGATTAGCAGATTGTACTATTTTTAATAAAATGGCCTATTTTAGATCACATGTTTAGCAAAAGGCGAGCAAGTTGAGAGTTTCCTCACTTGTTTGAAGTAATATTTTTTTATAGGGCTTAAGCTAGCAAGAGGCTCCACATAAAAAGAACTCAACTAGAAGTAACAATCTTATCCATGGTACTCAACAGGAAAACATTGTGGGGTGGTGGGGATTGGCTGGACTGAAATTAAAAGCCATTTTGACAAGCTATTTTTCAGAAAAGGTGAAATAAGCCAAAATAAAAGAAATAAACTCAAAGAGCTTAAAATCCATTCCACTGATACCTTCTCCTGGTCAGAGTAACAATATTTAATTAATGGGCATAATTTTCTTTATTTGGTTACGGTGATTTATGTATTTTTTTCAGTAACAACACTTGACTGTGTTTCTGGTCTCTATTCAATCCTTGCCATAAACAGCACATTGTATACATCAGACTCAATCATTTTCTCTTTCTATGAAATATTTGGTTGTACTTATGCTTAATTCATACTTGATATTGCATTGCATTGATTCATTGATTATTACACACAAGTGCATTAATTCATATTCATCATTGGTATGCATCATTTATAGCTTCACTCTTGTTGTGAGGAATAAAAATGTATTGACATGTTAAAGATTACTGATCATAAGCTGACAACGCATCTAAATTATTCAGTCCTGTCCAATTAAAAAAATATACATGTGTTTGCTAGGTGATTTAATCTGTTTATTGAATAAAAACTGTTTTTTTTTAATTTCGCATCACTTATGTTCAGTTTACTATGAATGCCTAGTTTGCTTTTTAAATATATTTACATAAAACAATAATTAAAAACAGTTACTATAATATTGCAGGTTGTAAATTAGGTACATATGGAGTAGACTGTGTTTTCTCATGTAGTAATTTTTGCCTCAATGGAACATGTGAGAGAATAACAGGAGAGTGTACAAAAGGCTGTATTGATGGATATAAGTCAAAATACTGTAATGAAAGTAAGTTTCATAGTTTGTTTTGGATTAATTACAGCACAGAATATATGTATCATACAGAAAGCGCATTGCTATTTTAAAATTCCTTTAATAATGACACTAAAAAAATACCAACATGACGATTTTTTTTTTTCATTTAGATAGTGAAGCACCTAAATTTTTGATAAAAGGAAAACAATCTACTTAATGACCTCATGCGTGGCCGGCCACATCTAACTTTGTTTTTCTTTGCGACGAATATAAATATTACATGGTTTATCCATATTTGGCTTAATACTCTGCTACTAATGAGGATAAATAATCTCTAAAGATTTAAAATCATGTATACCCTCTTTACATTTTTTTATAAACCTTAGAATTTCAATATCTGAAATGACTTATCAGTAATACATGTATGGTTTTTAATAATAAGTAAAATTGATTTAAATATCCTGTCACTTTATTTTTTCAGCCTGTGACTTAGGAACCTATGGATCTAATTGTAAATTTAACTGTTCAGACAATTGTAAGATTGAAACATGCTCAACAACTAATGGAACATGTCAATGTAACCCAGGATTTAAAGGAGATAAATGTGAAGAAGGTATTCTAACTTTATACATTTTATTAATATAGAAATATTTTTTTTAGTCTATGAATAATAGAAACAGCATTGAACCAGTAAAGATAAATAAATATGGGCAAAAAAGGTAATGGCATAACTCACATTAGTGGATTCTGAAAATGCTGCTCCATTTCCATGACAAATAGTACTACATATATTATGGTGAAATCACTGTCTCCGCACAGCAGTAAAGTGCGCCCCCTCCCTCCCAATCATCCCTGTCTAATTACTCCATCAGTACTTATATCAGGTTAAATTTTTACTAAGGCAATTAAGTGCTAATTCGGCATCATGTTCAAGAGATGAGCTGTTAGAAAGAACGGAAGAGGTCCTAGCAATTAGATTAGAGGAACCACTCTGTTCTTTCTAACAACTTGAATATGATGCTGATTTAGCTCTTATTGTATTACCAGAAATAACAGATTTTCTAATTACTGTTAAATTTTTTTGAATGGCTCTAATAGTGAATTCATTTAAATTGTTTTCTAATTGCTGTCGAACTTTTCTCATTTTCTAAATTGCATTTTCCATTGCCAGTGAAGTTACCAGTCTTCTATGCTTTTGTTTCTTTATTAGACAAATGAAGTAAAAAAAATATATGCAACATTGTATCCTTAATAATAGTGTAAATAGTGTACTTACCTAATTTACTAATGTATTACTAGAAAAATAAATAAGACAATAATTCTAAAAAAAAGGTTTAAATCCAATAACAATTATTGCTTATTATTATAACGTATTTTAGACAAATACAAAATTTGTTCACATTACTTCTAAAACAGGATTTAATTGAAGAACATATGCTGTTGAATGTTTTCAATATGAGACTCAAAATGATCAAATAAAGATTAGTGATTGATAAGATGCTTGAGAAATCCAACATTTGTGAATAATTTCTCTTCCGTAATATTAAAATCTGGCAGGCTGAAAGTTACTATTACCCTTAGTTCATTTGTTTATGACAAAAATACTAGGAATACTAAATTCTGTTATTTTTAATGAAACGATGTTCATAATAATTAAAAGAATAGATTGTTTGATTTTGTTGATTGTCTGCTTGAAAAAAGACAATCTGTACATGCTTTTCCAAAAGAAAATAAAAGGCTCATCTTCAAATTTGCATTAAAGACTTGTATAAAGTACCGGGTATGCATCAAAAATTGTATTTTATGAAAAAAAAAACAACTTTAGAAATTACGTTGTTGATCAGAGCAACGATTAAAGAAAACGCGAGAAATGTCATGTGAACTCAAAATTATGATAACTGCGTGACCTTAATTTAATTTTCTGACTTTGACAATTACAATTAATAAATATGTATGGAAGTTCTTTATCCCAAAGTTTCGATATTTTTATTAAATAATTACACTATTAAAATTCTATAATGAACCGTTCTATAGTCAATATAACTATATTAGGAAATAAGATAAAAGAAGATAACTAATGCACAAAATTCTGAAATGCAAAATAACAATTATATAGCTAATAAATGACTCAAAGTATGTTTCTTATTCTTAGACGTTTTTATGATTGGTAAAATAGCATCTCCATCTCCCACATCTACTGGTACATCAGATAGAAATGTCATATGTCATTTTTTTTCTTATGGGAAGTGCAGCGGGCATGTAGGGTAGGATAAGCCAGGCTACATAGGGGAGAAGTGTGGCAAAATATGATAGGGATGGAGGTCGGGAGTTGACAGGCGTTATAGGTTTGGAACCTACACTTAAGTGAAAGACACATGTTTGACATGGCTGTTATGAAAAAAAAAACATCACTTGAATTGATTGATACATGCCAATAAACTGTTCTGAATAAGTAATTCAATAGACATATGCTAATGCTTTTTAGATCTGTTACCTTTAAACATAACTCTTTCAAAAATTAAACTGACTTGTTTATTATGCCAATGTTTTGATAGAATATAATGACTAACTTGTTTGAATAAAAATAAATGTAATAGTTTGTATCGTTAATTTTAATCAATTTTTTAATCGAACAGCAGCTCTAATATATATATAGATATATACATATATTGCTAGGCGATCTTCGCATACCTAAACTTTTTTTACAACAATCCTGTATCCAAGCTCCTCTTTTTGTACAATAAATTGTGAAGTATCTAAGTAAGATTGTGAAGTATCTATGTAAGATTGTGAAGTATCTATATAAAATTGCAGGTTTCCAACCACTGATTATAAATTATAAAGTAAGTATTGTATAATCTTATTGACTATCTCTGTGTTATTATTGATAGAATGTGAACCAAAACGTTATGGTGATGGATGTCAATCTAACTGTAGTGAAAATTGCCTCAATGAGACTTGTGACAACAGAAATGGACATTGTAAAGGATGTGTTGCTGGTAGAGAAGGAGTTTACTGCAACAATAGTAAGTTTATTCATTAAATATTTAAACGGCTTTTTCATTAAAAAAATGTTGCAAAATTTTTTATTAAGGTTTTAGAACTAACAGTTCTTTTACAAGCATCTATATTTTAACATGCTTAGCTGAAGCTTATATGTAAATTGTTAAAGTTATGAACTCTATAACCCATAACCTTTTCAAATTATTTTAAACCAGCAGTTCTAAAAGTGTGGAGGGACACAGACAAATTTAATGACTAATTATAATTTACAATAAATTATCAAGGATATCAGTGTACATATTTATACTTCTTTTACTATAAACATTTTTTTTAAAGTGAAATGTTTTTTAATAAGGCTAAATCAATATATATATAGGTAATGACCTTTTACTCTCTTTCATTTTTTTTTTTTTTTTTTACTGAACAAAACACTTTTTAGATAGAAGAGTATATTGAAAGTTGAACTCTTTTGTATCACTGCAGGTCAATATATAATGTATAAATCCAAACATCTAAATTATAACCTGCTTATAATTCAAAATAGCTCATTATCAAAATGGGATTACTTGTGCAACCTGAGTTTATTATTGTTAGAACTGCACACCATTATACTCAACAGTTATTTGTAAAATGACTGAATAAATGTTAATCAAGGTTCAAACATTATTAGGTGTTCATTTGTTACACGGACAATAAAAAGAAAAATATTGCTGTTGATTTCTATCAAAAGTTCGAGGTCCTGATGAAAGCCGGTTAAAAGTCTCTCGATTCCACCCAGCTTTAAATGGGTACCTGACTTAATTAGGGGAATAAAGGCTACTGGGCATTGTGCTAAGCACTCAATCCCTTCTTTTGTCTTGGTTACTGAAATAGATGAATTCTACTCCTTATCTACACTGATGGCCCTTAAGGGAAATTTACTAAGAGGTATTCTGGTCTTTATGATGCCTCTGTGCTTATTTTGCCTCCCCAAGCTTCTAGTGTGACATTAGAAATTCTTTTAGTTCTCATGTACTATTGCCTATTTCTTAAACTATTTATACATATGAGACCTTATCTTCACAAGTAAAATATACCCCATTAGAAAAGCAAAATGATTTATTTTTTAAATCATTCGTCAACGTTTTCAGTTTTTTTTTTTCTCAAAAAATATTTCTTTTTTGGCTGACAAGTGATATTTTCTTTTCTTATGGTGTAGAACTTATTTCAGGTTACAGGTGAGTTTAAACTTTAAACTTTATTTTTTTATGTAAAATTATGAAGAATGCAAGTATACATTAGTTTAGAAAGTACAAATTAGTTTAAATTTAGCTTAAATAGAATTTTCATACACCAATGCCCACTGCACAAGACAAACAACTTTAGATAGCATTTATTATTAAACGCAGAGTGCTCAAATAATGTCTTTGCAGAGGGAGTACTATTAAACCATTGACAAATGTTTTTATACTGCTTTAATACATTCAAACATATTGTCATGTAAATGGGGACAGATGGCAGAGTGGTGTAGATACTCGACTGTCGACCTGAGAGTCCTGGGTTCGACCCTCGGTGAGGACCCTGTGGAATTTTTCTAGGTGAAAATGTGTTTCAAAGTCGTCCCACAAGTCCACCCAGCTTTAAATGGGTACCTGACTTTAAGTTGGGGAAGTAAAGGCGGCTGGGCGTTGTGCTAACCACACAATCCCTTCATCTGCCCCGAAGGCCCGTTAGGGCTAAGAAGGGAACTTTACTTTACTTACTTTACTATGTTTTTTTAATTAATTGAAATTAGTGATGGGATAATTCATTGAAATAAAAAATGGGAAGAATCTGTAATTTTATTGAAAATACACATTATTTAAAACTATCTTATGACATTTATCCCTCACTTGTTATCATGGCAACATTGAGCAGTCAAGGCATTCAAAGTCCTATTGAAATTTAATTTCTATGCTTGTTGTGGTCAAGATTAAGTGGCAGCCTTTTTGTAACAAAATTGTTCTATTGTGCTTAATTTGTAATTACCTTTACCAAAATTCCTGTATATACCTACATCTTCCCGTCACTAACTGAATAAATAGTTGTAATTAAATTGAGTTTCCTAAAAAGTTATTTCTTAATTAGCGTAAAGTTTAAGTTATAATTAATAGATTGATTCAAAATAATCTAAATCTGGACCAGAGATGACCATACATAATTTGGATGAGAGCTGCATTATGGTTTTTCATGCAGCAAATAAAAGTTAAAAGAATCACGCCTTTGCTAAATCTGGATAAATTGACTAAGTAATTAAAAGTAATTAAATAATAGAAAAATGGCTTATTAAAAGCCACATTAAAATTTTAAAAAATCAGCAAAAAGCCTCATTTGGCCCCATGAATCTAGAGAATGACTGGAATACCAATCAGTGGTTACATATTACATTCCTCTTTACTTGGTCAGCCTTTGCTTTCTTTCCCAACTGTGACATAAATCTACAGAGCTGCTCATTAATTCCTTCTTTTTTAAATGAGTCTCTACATAATGCATAATCAGTTATGCAAAAAGTGGTTTAGTCAAAGTAAGTTAGATTATCAAACTACATGACTACATGACTAAAAAACGTATTGGATGGACGTGCTATATATAAATGTATATGACATTAATATGTAGTCATGTGTATGTGAAGTCCCTGTAAGGATGAGATAAAATCTCTTAGATCCTATAAACCACTAATGGGACGGTTTTTATGGTGCCTTTCTTTCATCCCCACCATAGCCGATTGTGCAATGGCCATGGAGGCACCACGGGAAATATATTCTCGGGAACTTGAGCCAGGACCTGAAAAATTTCCTTGGTCCTCACCGGAGATCGAACCAGGTACCCTTAGGTTGACAGTCAAGCGCTTTACCGCACAACTATCCGTCCCCTGATATGTAGTCATTGGCCTATACGTTTAATATCTATATATGGAAGTTCATACATGTACCAGTTATCAAGATTTAATTTTTTTCCCTTTATCCATGTACTTCATGATCAGTTATATATATTTTTTTTTAATTATAAAAGTTTTTTTTTACTGGAATATTATTTGTTAACAATAGGTCAGTTTCACATCAATTTCAACAGTAAATGTTATTATATTTCATTTCATTATTTAATTTCTTCAGCTTGTTCTTCTGATAAATATGGCATCAACTGTTCACAAACCTGTAGTGAGATGTGTAATGGAACCTGTCATCCTGTAAATGGATCCTGTGTAGGAGGATGTAAAGTTGGCTTCATGGGAGATTGGTGTGAAACTAGTATGTAAGACTAAGGATTTAAACTCTTAAGAAACATTTGTTTTGGTGTGAAACTAGTATGTAAGACTAAGGATTTAAACTATTAGGAAACATTTGTTTTACCTGTTATATTTCAGTTCTGATTATAAATTTCTTTTTTTTTTGTCAAAAAGATTTAAATTTTGTTTCATATGCCAGGGATAAAGCTTTATAAATTTAAAAACCTTCATGTTTTATGAGGTCCCCTTTTAACCTTACTTCCAGAATTAAAGGCGCTTAAATTTGAGAGATTAAAGTAAGCAAAACAATGAGAGACAAATGTTTCTTTTAAATTATTGACAACTGTCTATTAACAAGTAACTTGTTCATGTATGCCAGTTATAGTTAACTTAAGTCATCACAATTACTCTTTACACCTAGTTCATTGCTTTCATGTATTATCTTAAAGTATGATAATTGTTCTTTTTTTTCTCACTGTTAGGGCTTTAGTCCAGTAATTTTACTATAAAACTCTATGTAAATTTATATTGGTAACATCTACATCCCCCTTACTCATATTTGTACTTATGAAATTTCACCAGAGTGTAAAAATGGAACATATGGTGATGCTTGCAAGTCAAACTGCAGTGAAAAATGTAAATCATCAGATGTAGATAATGAAGATATTTGTCATCATCAAAATGGGCAATGTTTGCTAGGTTGCCAGAAAGGATATATAGGTGAAATGTGTTTAGAAGGTAAAGTATTTTTATGAATGCTAATATTTTTTAGAGCATTTTCGAAAAAAAAATGCTCTATTGTCCCCGTTTTGTCTGTCCGTCTGTCTGTCCGTGTACACCCTAGATCTCAACAACCATAAGTCCTAGACCCATGATGTATATATCATTTTGTAGGTCTTGGCCTGCCAAGAAATGACTTTTTTCCATTTCGCGATCTGACCTATTAGGGCCGTAAAAGGGGCCTTAGTACCGTTTTTTACTATATAAGCTATATTAATAAAGGATCGCTATATCTCAGCAACTATAAGTCCTAGACCCATGATGTATATATCATTTTGTAGGTCTTGGCCTGCCATGTGTACATCAAAAGTTCATTTCGCGATAGGACCTCTGAGGGCCGGGCTTCAGGGCTCCTAAGGGGCTTATATATTATATATATACACCTTGTACGTTCAATAGCCCGTTCATTTGGTGCGAAATACTGCAGCACGTAGTTTCACCAAGATTTATTAAGAAACTCATCAAATGAAATAGTAAGCTTGTGTTCTGAGCTTAATTGAAAGTATCAGAGCTATGCAACAATTGACGGAGTTTTTGGACGATTAAATGACTATAATTTCGAATGTTTTCAATTATGAGTCCTATTTCAGTAACCACAAACCACTTGTAGTTAGATTTAAGAGAAAATAATTTTTTTTCAAATATAAAGAAACGTCTTTATAATATTTTTTTTTTTACATATATATGCATTACACAATTGAATTTATAAACATTTCCAAAATTTACAAATATTTACTGAAAGCTAACAAACGTACTGATACATAACATGAAAATGCGCTAACACATCCTGTGTCCAGAATGGAACAGGCTTAATTGCTTGTTTGGTATATATTCTCTTGATTTTTTGATATAAGTAAATACTTTGTGATTATAACACTAATAAACAAGTTTTGGATTTCTTATATGTCATTAATGTTTTCGGAATCAGTTTTTGATGCTGATTTTGAATCTGTAAATCATTTTGCTCTATCAGCTAAAATTATTAAGATATTGCCGAACAAAGTTTTGTATGCGCCCAAACAGGAATAGACTGCTGACAGCATAATTTTATGCACACAAACGCACGCACATGCGCGTACACACATGTTCACAAACACACATACCTCGTATTATATACGTATATTGGCAATGTTCTTTTTTTTCTGATGATGTCAGATGTGTGTAGGGTGAGTGTTGATTTGCAGTTGTGTTATGAATTGCGCAATGTCTTAGAATTTGATTACGTTGCAGTTTCAGACTTCATAAAAGGAGCAGTGAATGTGGCAATTGCAAGTTGTTTAAAATATGGCGACCAGAGGATGCGTAAATTCACCGGATCTGTTTTGCTATGTGTGCGGCTTTTTCACAAACAAGTCTCATCAGAAGACTTTCACGCCGTTACTGAAGAAAGCTTATCAACTTTATTTTGACTCAAAGGTGGATTGTGGTAAGTCGTGGGCACCACAGTTCATCTGTTCGACATGTTCATGCAACTTGCATGGTTGGATGAGGAAGGCAAAGAAAAACAACCACATGGCATTCGGAGTTCCTATGATATGGCGTGAGCAAAGCAATCACTCCACAGATTGTTATTTTTGTTTGGCAAACATCAATGGAATGTGTTATAAAACTCGTACAACTGTCAATTACCCAAACGTTCCATCAGTTTCAAAACCAATTCCACACGATCCTGTCATTTGTCCAGTACCACAATCGCCTGTAGAATACACAATAGACGAAGAGAAGGATGAAGAAAGTGATGTTCCATCTTGTGCCGATGACTCAGACCCTGACTACAAAGCTGCCGGAGAAGGAATTCATTTGATGAATTATGCTGAACTTTGAGACCTTGTGCGAGATCTGGCGCTAACAAAAGGCCAAGCTGAACTTCTTGGTTCACAGTTAAATGAATTTAATTTGCTTGCACCAGGTACAGCTACAGCAAACTTTCGTCACAGGCATAAACAGCTTGTTCAATACTTTGATGTGACTGGCAGTATTTGCCACTGCACAGATGTTGACGGCCTTATGAGAAGTCTTGGTGTCGAACACATTGTTGAAGATTGGCGACTGTTCATTGACTCGTCAAAGGCTAGCTTAAAAGCAGTATTGTTGCTGTAATAATGTTATTTGGCACAGAGATGAAAATTATCTGGCCACTTAGTTTAGCGGAAGTGATTTTATTTTAGTTAGAGCAGACGAGAATAATTAGACGATAGGCAGACGATATATTTCTTCAGACATGATTAGACGATAGATTTCTTGAGAGGATATTTGACAAGACTAGAGGAACTACGACTTCATCATTTTGTTCTACTATATTATACATCATTAAAGTAAGATCATTCAAGTGTAAATAAATACATATATATATTTCAACAAACTGTTTATTCAGTGTTTCATAGCTGTTAATATATGTGTTACGTCTCACACATATCTGTGGACACTTCATTTAATGTACAAATAATAAATATACAAGAAACTCAGAAGAGACTGGCTAATCGGTCATACTACAAATAATTTATATACACCTACCAGAAGAAGAAGTGTCAAGTAAAATAATATATTATATACACAAGTAATTAATACACAAAATACAGCCATGACATAGAATGGTGTGCAGCGGAAAAGTTCCTGAAAGAACATAACATATTATACATGAATGGCGGTAGCTGTGAAGGTTCCTTAGAGAACATAACTGCGTTGAAGTAATTTACAAAATCTACAAGTTCCTGATTTCCTTTATAGACTGTTTCATCTACCAATATACAGTCAGTACTTATACCTACATTACTTCATTTTCTGGACTTTATATTTTTACATTATTTACTGCTGTTGAAACATCGCTATAGCAGTAAATTCATAAGAACATTTACATCAGTTCTTTTTACTAAATCCTCGTGTGGGTGAAAAAGAAGGTGAGCCGAAAAGTTAGCAGACCTTACCGAATTGTAAGCCTTGCAGACCGTAACTGTACCAGGAGAGCCATGAAGTGACTACACTCTGAGCTATACCTTACCTATTTGCATCAACCAGAGAAGTGAGTCTACACCTTCCGAAACTATACTTTTACAGCACTCTACACCTGAGGTCCGAAGTAACAAGAAAGGTATTTTACAGTGATTTCATGTTGTTTAATTATAATTGTTGTTTTATTTGCAAATTGTGTTAATTTTAATATGTTAGTATGTAATGCTTAGAAACATTTTTTTACATCCTTAGTATATAGTTAAATATCTTTTTGAAAAGTTCTAATTGCAAAATTAGTTAAATTAAAATAAATATATATTGTTTTCATCTAGATATTTTACTTAAAATATTTGTTTAGAAGTAACTGTTCGTATCCTGTATAAATTTTTTTTTACAAGTAATCTGGTAAAGTTGTATACTTGTTTTCGCTCGTCTAACTATAAATTTAATTAAATAATATTAACTTAGTCTGTAAAATTTTTTTTTTACATTTTTTAGTAATAGTATATTAAGCTTAGAAATATTTTATTTATTGTATGTTTTCATTTGTCACTTATTATTAGAAATATTTTTACATCAGTAATTTAAATTTATTTTGACATAAAGTTGCATATAGACACAAGAATATTGAATACTGAAATATACTATATATACATATATACAATAAAAAACCAATACAGCATAAATTAAATAATTAAGAGATCAATTATAGAAATAATTTAATAAAGAATAATTAAATAAATTCTAGAATGGCTGAGGAAACCTCTGATCCGTGGGAAACATATCTTAAACAAGGCAGAAGTGCAGGTCTAACAGGTGACAAACTAGTAAAATTTGCTAATGATAAAATGGAGCGAGCAGAGCAAAATAAAATAGAAGCAGAAAAGCGAGCAGAGCAAAATAAAATAGAAGCAGAAAAGCGAGCAGAGCAAAATAAAATAGAAGCAGAAAAGCGAGCAGAGCAAAATAAAATAGAAGCAGAAAAGCGAGCAGAGCAAAATAAAATAGAAGCAGAAAAAATTAGAATAGAAGCAGAAAAAAATAAAAGAGATACAGAAATACAAGCAGATAAAATAAAACAAGAAATAGCATTACAAAGAGAAAAAATACAGATGGAAATTGAAAGAGACTTACAACTTAAAAGATTAGAACTAGAATCGCAAAGTCAGAATAGTATAGTAAAACAAGAGAATCAAAAAACATATAAACATAAAATAAAAATAAACCCTTTTTCTGGTAAATCTGGTGAGATAGACCAATTTTTCCATAATATGGAAACTCAATTTAAATTAAACAACATAGACAAATCAGAATGGAAAAACTATTTATACCAATCAGTTACAGAGGATGCACTAAAAGCCCTAAACAACATTAGAGATAGCGACACATCAGATTACAGTGAAATAAAGAAACAACTATTAGATCATTTCAACAAAACAGAAGACTACTATAGAAATTTATTTCATAACAGTACATTAGGTTCTAATGAACATCCTCAGGCATATATTAATAATTTAGAGGCCCATTTGAACAATTGGATAAAGATGTCAGGGATAGACGAAAATAGTGTAATTGAAATAAAAGAGCTACTTCTGGTGGACAAAGTACTGACACTTTGCACATCAGAACTATTCACATTCATAAAACAAAGAAAGGTCCATAAGAAGATAGAGTTAATTTCTGCCATGTCAGATTTTAGGGATAGTCATATAAACACTCCAATGTTCAATTCAACACAAAATAAATTTAATCTCATGAAAAATAGTATTGCCAGGAAAAGATTTAGTAGCTTACCTTCTAGGTTTAACAATCCATGTCAAATTTGTCACAAGATAGGACACGACAAGCATACTTGTTGGTTTAGGAAACAGTATACAGACAATTATCAAAACAGAAACAGACAGTATTACAACTATGGGGATAGAAACAAATATTTTAATAAAAGACAACATAAATATAACAATAAGAGACAATCACCAAACACTAGTCCCATTAGAAAACAAGAAAATAGGGGTAGATCAAGTCAAAGACACTCTTTTAACAACATACATAACTGTAACATGATGGAGGGAAAAGGAGAGTTAATTTTTTATCCTTGTTATGTAGATGGTAGGAAAGTAATGTGCTTGAGAGACAGTGGCTGTACATGTATTATTCTGGATTCAAAATTAGTAAGGGAAGAACAAATATTACAGGGCATAGAAGAGATTAGAATGGGAAATGGAGAAATAGTGAAATGTAAAACAGCAAAAATTTATATTGAAACACCTTGGATTAGTGGGGAAATAAAAGCACTTTTAATGGATTCACCAATAACCTCATTAATAATAGGAAATGTAGAAAACATAAAAGACAATTCCAAAGAAATTTATATGAAATGGTTAGAAAATAGAGAATTAGAAACAATTATAGAGGAACCCTTAGAGACAGATACAGATAAAAACATATGTACATTATTCAAAAGCATACAAAATTGGAATGGCACTGAGAACATTGTAAATTTTTTAGAGAGAATAGACATAGTAGCCACACAAAACAATGTTAAAGAAGAAGATAAAATAACAGTTCTAATAGATAAATTACACAACCATCAATTGGCAAAATCACTAGCAGAAAACAACCAAGACAATTATACAGTATTAAAAAATAAACTAATAAATAAATTAAATAATGACAGTAATTCAGTTGAAGTTGTAAAAGAAAATACTATAAAGAATACAAATACAGTAAATAAATCTGATCATGAATGCATGGATTGCAGTAGAAAATGCAGATCATTAAGGAGATTAAATAAACACATAAAACAAAAACATAGTTACAACCTAACTAAAAAATTAAATGCAATGACTAGAGCACAAGCTAATAAAGAAAACAGTACAAAACAATACCCTGAATCTAGTAGACAAAACAACATTTTGGATATTGATAGGGATAAACTTAAAACATTACAAGAACAGGATGAAAGTTTAAAAATTTATTTCAATAGAGAGGAAAATGAAAATAAAAACATAATATATAAGGTAGAAAATGACATTTTAATAAGAAAATACAATAGTCATAACAGGTCATTTAAACAAATAATGATTCCTACAGTTTTAAGAAATAATATACTAAAAGCAGCTCATGATTGCTACTTAGCAGGTCATTTGGGTGTTAAGAAAACACTAGATAGAATTAGAAGATATTGTTACTGGCCAGGTGTCATAGGAGATGTAAAAAGATTTGTTAAGGCATGTAAGAAATGTCAACAATATAATCATATAGGACCAAAACACAGAGCTCCCATACAAGAAAGTGATACAACAAACATTCCTTTTTATAAAATTGCCATAGACATAATTGGACCTATTTCAATAATGTCCAATAGAAGACATAGATATATTTTAACAATGATAGACTTAGCAACACGCTGGGTTGAAGCAATTCCATTAGTAGATATAACTGCAGAAACAATTTGCAAAGCATTATTGTCTATTTTTACAACTTTTGGTTTTCCTAACACTATATTATCAGACAATGGTACCCAATTTAAATCACATCTTACTCAGGCATTTACTCATATGCTTAACATTACACAGGTATTTACAGCTAGGTACAGACCGCAATCAAATGGCTCCATAGAGAGGGCAAATAAAACCATAAAGACCATGTTAAGAAAAATAATTAGTGATCATGGACAGGATTGGGACACATTCTTACCTTTAATTTTATTCGCGTATAGAGAAATACCTCATGAAACAACAGGTTAATAGATCACAAACCTTTAGCTAACCTGAATACCAAAAGCATAAATAATGCCAAACTAACACGCTGGTCTTTGTTATTGCAAGACTACTCATTTAACATAAAATACATTAAAGGGTCAAGTAACCATATCCCAGATATTTTGTCGAGACTCAGTCAGAAATAAGTATATTTTTTTTTGTGAGTAAACATATTGAATTGTTTAAACAAAAAAAAAAAATGCTGTATTGGGACAATAAGAGTAAATATAATTAATTGAAATAACAAGTATAAATATATGAATATAGGAACAATAATGAAATATAAATTTTATTGGAACAAGTAACAATGAAATATAGTAGAACAATAACGATAATGACTAGAAATATAAGAATATAGGAACTATAAGTAAAAATAATATGGATATTCAAAAGATTAATACAAATAAGAGTTGTATTTGAAAATAAAAGATTGGTATGTATTGAGAATATAATATAATACATGAATAATGATGATGACATTTAAGCTTGTCAGGTACACTATTGTATTGAGTATAGTGACTCAAATATTTTTTTTAAATCATGTATATTGAAGAATTCATGTTGATGATTGATGCATAATATAAAAAAAAAAAAAAAGAAATATGCATACTTAATTAAGATGAGAATGAGGAGAGATTGTGTTTAAAATAAAACACATACACTAAACAAGTATAATGTACATGAGAATATGTTGTAGGAATGATTAATTACTCATTCATTTCATTCACATTGATGAAAATATTATTGAAGTTTATGCAAAGATTTTATTATGCAATGATTACTAATGCATATTTTATTGAATTTGTTCATTGTTTGAAGTTAATTGTTCAATTTTTTATAATGATTTTAAAAAGTTAAAATTTTGTTAAATCCAATCAAAGGATTATTGATTATGACATTGATTATTGTCAAGAAGACTTATTAGTCTCAAATATGTAACTTGAACAATTATTGACTAAAGAAGTCAAAGATATGAAGATTGTAATAACATATGAATTTTATTAAAATAATGTTTAAAATTTTATTTATTTGTCAGAAGACATAATAATTGTACATGATAATAATATAAAATATATCAAGATAAATTGATATGAAAAGTGCAAAGTTAATATATTCACACTATATAAAAAGATGAGAAAGACATAAGAAAAATGTCTTATATAATTGATGAGTGCAAAATGAATATTGTCAAATCACTAAGGAAAGTGTTATTGACAGAAGACAAAAGAAAAGGTCTTCATAAGAGATAAAAAAAAAAAAAATGACTTGCTAGATAAAGCAAGGTAAATAATAAGTTGAACAAAATATTGTTGCAACAGAAGAAGTTTGTCAAAAGACAAAATGAAAAATACATTGTACTGAAATATAATGCTCTCATACAAAAGAAAAGAATGATATTGAGGTGAAGAAAAGTGTTGAACATTAAAAATAAATTCATGAAGTGAATATATACAAAGAAATGACAATTAAGTCATAAGGTGATAGAAAATAATCACTAAAAAAAAAAAAGAGAAGAGAGAGAGAAGAGGGGAGATAACAATGATAATTAAAAATGCACTTAAAACTTATTAAGAAGTTATGGTACTTGTATAAAATTAATTATTGTAAATTTTTTTTGGTTTTGAAACTGAATTGATAATAATATTTTTAAAAATTGAATAAATTTTTATGTCAAAATTATGATATGCTATATGATGCATTTAAAAAATTGAAATATGAGATATAGTATTGACAAGAATATTTTTATTAATAAATTTTGTATCATAACTGGTTTGATATTTGTATCATAACCATTTTGTTTGACATTTTGTAGATACATTGACATTTTTTTATAAGGATTATTATTGATTTGATGTATAAAATTTGTATTTTATTTGACAAAAGTAAATTTTATTAAATTAATGACAGAAAAACCAGAGACAAACTAAAAAACTAAATGTATAACATTAGTTTTTAAAGGGAAGGGGGATGTTGTAATAATGTTATTTGGCACAGAGATGAAAATTATCTGGCCACTTAGTTTAGCGGAAGTGATTTTATTTTAGTTAGAGCAGACGAGAATAATTAGACGATAGGCAGACGATATATTTCTTCAGACATGATTAGACGATAGATTTCTTGAGAGGATATTTGACAAGACTAGAGGAACTACGACTTCATCATTTTGTTCTACTATATTATACATCATTAAAGTAAGATCATTCAAGTGTAAATAAATACATATATATATTTCAACAAACTGTTTATTCAGTGTTTCATAGCTGTTAATATATGTGTTACGTCTCACACATATCTGTGGACACTTCATTTAATGTACAAATAATAAATATACAAGAAACTCAGAAGAGACTGGCTAATCGGTCATACTACAAATAATTTATATACACCTACCAGAAGAAGAAGTGTCAAGTAAAATAATATATTATATACACAAGTAATTAATACACAAAATACAGCCATGACAGTTGCACAATGGAAACAAATATCCTTCAGTACCAGTTGGATATTCTGCCCACATGAAAGAGACATATGAAAACATGTCGGAACTGTTGGAAACAATACGTTATCGCATGTACAACTGGAATATCTGCGGCGATCTAAAAGTAATAACTATTTTGATGGGAATGCAGACAGGGTACACGAAGTACATGTGCTTCATATGCGAATGGGACAGCCGAGATAAGAAGCACCACTATACAAAAAAGAATTGGTCGATCAGAGACAGAATGCAACCAGGAAACAAAAACGTACTTCATCAACCGTTGGTTGATCGTGACAAAATTCTCATGCACCGCTTCATATAAAATTAGGACTGATGAAGAACTTTGTCAAAGCATTAGACAGCAAATCGGATGCATTTATATACCTATGCAACAAGTTTCCAGAGCTCAGTTATGCTAAAGTCAAGGAAGGTATTTTCATAGGTCCACAAATAAGAAAAATCATGGCCGATGAAGACTTTCAAAACACTTTAAGTCATCCTGAAAAAGATGCGTGGGTGGCATTCAAGTCAGTCGTAACCAATTTTCTTGGAAATAAGAAGTCTGTCCACTATGAAACAGTTGTAAAGAAATGCATTAGTGCCTACAAACACCTGGGATGCAATATGTCTCTGAAAATTCATTTACTCGATTCACATCTAGACTTCTTCCCAGAAAACCTAGGCGCAGTAAGCGATAAACATGGCGAACGCTTCCACCAGGACATTTCTGTGATGGAGTCACGCTACCAGGGCCGGTGGAGTGCAGCGATGTTAGCTGATTACTGTTGGACTCTACAACGCGACTTGCCAAGTACTCAGTACAAGCGGAAGTCCACAGCCAAGAAATTCAAACCATGAACATTTTAAACATTTTACACATGCATTTGACTTTAAATGGAATATATTTTTTACATATAATTTTATTAGTTAGAACTGATTTCATGCTTGTGTTTAATATTTTTTTACATTAACTGCAAAAGAGAATATATGGTTTAAAAATTTCATTTTTATACATATTGGAGTATTATAACTATAATAAAAAAATTAAGATTGCGGATTTCTTAAAATTGGAGGCTGATAGAGACAAATGGTTTGCATATTCGAAATCAGCGTGTATAAATTGAGTATGATTAGATGATGAGTACCAAGAAATCCACGATTAATTATTTTTTTTTTCCAGTGTAATTATAATGCATTATCAAACATACAACTCATATATGAACCGTAGTTAGAAAAATATATCTTTCTACTTAATATTTTTATTCTAACTTTTCTAGTATACAAACAATATTTTTTAAGAAATACATATGTTTTTAACAATGATATGCCCTAAAAAATGTGATATTATAAGATGAACTTTATTATTAAAAACATCTGTTGCACTCTTACTAAAGAAAAAATAATGTCTACAAAGTACTATTTATTTTAATTTATAATTTAATTATCAAGATGATTTATTTCCATAAATGGTGTTGTATCATATTTTTTACCTGTAATGCTGCTACTTCATAGCCTTGTCTTTTGAACTAAATTTACTCCACCCACTTATTTTCCCTGATTACAATGTACATGTATTTTTTTATTTCTTTTTATGCTTAATATAATTTTATTAAGTGTACTAAGTGGTATTTTATAAATTAAATTTACGTTTTTATGTTTCTTTGTTTTAAATGTTCCTATTTTACTTTTTTCAGCAGCAAAAGAGGAAGAAGAAAGCAATGGAAGTGCTGCTATTATAGTTCCAATTGTAGTAGTCCTATTTCTAGCAGTAGCAATAATCATGGGCATTTTCATATGGAGGTAAGCCTATTTTTGCCCAGTATTTTTGCATTACAACCTAACGTTAATAGTTATTGAACAAGGTTTTGTCTCGAAAATATGTTTATTTTACAACACGGTAAAAAAAATATTCAAAAAGTTATTTTAAGTTTAATCATGCTGTTTAACATTCATCTCTACATATTTTAAGAAAGAAAAAAGGCAAAGAAAAGAAAGCGCAATCAACTGATGCAAGTACAATCAAAGGAACAACCACTTCTGTTTATGTATCTGCTGTGGAAAATCAAACAGAATGTAAGACTTTTTATAAGCATTATGAATAACATTAGTTGAAAAAACTGCTACTGTGGGCAAAGTTCATGGCGAAATAGAATATAAGTATTGAAAAAAGTAATTAAAATGTTATGTATAACACTGTACACAACCTTTTTTTGGTCAAACTGGCTGTTTTGAAGCAGTCTTCCTTGTTTAGCTCATCCACTTCTTCCATAATTTAAAATAAAAAACAAAATCCTTTAAAACACAAAAACCCTAATACATTAAATATTAACTTCACTATATATCAACCTTGATCTGTGGGGATGTGATGGAGCTGATGAAAATCCGCATCCGACGGATTCGGATTTGGCAAATATAAATCCGTCGGATTCGAATGCGGATTCGGATTTGGGTCAACACTTGGCTATAAGGGAGTACACCAAGGTGTCAGTCCCGTGCCCCCCCCCCCCCCCATGAAAATGAGGATTTTTTAGCATTTCTTTGCATGAATAGCAGCATAAACTATTACAAAGCACAGGTAGCCACATTGTTAACGAATCATCAGTACAAGATGCTTTGCATAAAATAAAATTCTCTTTAGATCTACTTCTGTCGTATTTCTTATCTAATTTTTATGGGGGTGAAACAACTGTCACTCCCCTCCCCTAATTGGCGCTAGCATCAGGAGGATGGTCAAGAGACCAGTCACGTGACCTAGTTTGAGGGGGCGGGGATCGACTTCGGTCTCTGATATAAGCTAGTGACCAGAGTGAAAGGACATTAGATTTCTAGATAGAGCCGAGAGTGGACACAAGTAGATTATCATTTGATAATTTGATGTTATTTTACGTAGTGAAATTGATGTTGGGCCATATTGCATGTGATGTACCTTGTGTTTATAATAAATATTACCATATACATGGAATCAAAGTGCCTCTGTTCAGTGGCGCAACCGAGGGGGGGGGTAGGGGGGCTTGAGCCCCCCCCCCCCAGACCAAATCATCAATACATATTTTACTATATAAAGTTACTAAAAAGACTGTCAAACTGTCTTTTTTCAATATGTGAGCCCCCCCCAGCATTTTTTGCTGGTTGCGCCACTGCCTCTGTTATAAATACTACTGTACGGAGTTTGAAAGCGTCTGTATTTAGACTATCTGTAATAGAACGAGTGGCTACAGAGTGAAAGAATCCTAGGCAGACAAGATACTAAATACACAGTAGAAGTGGCACTTATATACATATATATGTGTGTGTGTGTATATAATATACCTAAATCTATAAACAATTCCAAATCTTTCAAATCCTTTCTAACGTCATTCAAAATCATTCCAATTGTAATTCCAATTCATACCAAACCATTCCAAATCATTCAGAATGGCATTCCAAATCATTCCAGATGTCATTTTAACTCATTCCAAAAGTCATTCCTCCAACTCATTCCAAATTATTCCATATGTCATTCCAACTCACTCCAATTTGTCACACATAACCAGCTTTTCGCCATTCCAATCCACACATCAACTCCGCCATTCCAATCTGCATATCCATTCCGAGGTTTAGAAAGCTCGGTTGAAAACATTATTTGGCGTGAGGGGTGTATCTAAAATACGTTCATGACCAAACACACGTCTAATCTATGGACAGCTGAGTAAGGGTCCAAGAGTTTAGTTTTATCTGTTTTCTTTATTTCGGGTTTTCGAAAGTGTCTAGGTTTTTAAATTTTAGTTACGTTTTCTACGGCCGTGTTTGATCTGAAAACGGTAATTTTTCAAATTCGAATCCGACGGATTTTTTTTTTTTTTTTAATCCGTCTGATTCAAATTTGCTCAAAAAACGTCGAAGTTCGAATGTCGTCGAATTCGAACTTCGTCACATCCCTATTGATTTGTTTAAAAAGCCTTTTTAGTTAATGCAAAACCTGCATACAGGTGGACATTGTCAAAAAATTTAACATAATAAAAAGTATTGAATAAATGCAACCTTCTAATAAAACACTAAAAAAAAAGTGTAAAACACTATGATACATTTTTTTATTTTAATTCTCTCTGTAATTACCAAACCTTCTCAAAAAGAGGACAAATTCTGATATGTCACCATGACCTTTAAAACTAGTAAATAAACATGGTGGATTTGAACAATCTTCAATTTGTACTGTAGAGCATCCACAATCTTTTAGCCAAATTCGTTTTGAAATTAAATCAGCTCGAGTAGGTTTCATTTTACCCTGAAGAATCTTAATGGTATATTTTAAAAATCTAGTCTTGCAATGATGGAATGTTTACCATGTGCAAATTCTGACACACAGGAATGGTGATTATTCATTTTATATATATAATTTGCTGTTTAAAGATTTTGAATTATTTGTGATGATAAAAATTAGACTGTTAATTTCCTTATTTTCTGTTGCTAATTACCAACAAATACAACAATGTATTTCCTAAGAGAATAATACTTCATTTTTAACTTAAATTTATTATTTTCCTATTGGTAATTATGAAACAAGAGGATTCTGCAGTCTCTGACTTAAATAGTTATTCTCTTAAATTTGTGTTGTTTAGTACTTTGTAAATTTTCTGTTGGTATTAGCACCACAATAATCAAGTATGCATCTTTTATAGTAGTTGATTCTCAAGAGCTTGTTATGGATGCAGTTTTACCTTCCACGAATCATGAAGAAGTGTACTATAATACTGCAGCTGAATGTGTAAATACATCCGTTCCTTTAGAAGATCTACATAATTACTTGAAGTCACATAGCAGAACATTTTTTGAAGAGCAATTTAAGGTATTTATAAGTTTGTGAAATATCACACAAGCTAAATGTTATTGTCATATATAGTTAGTTTGTGTTAAGTGATGGTTTTTTGTGAATCTAAATGTTTTTATCAATTATTCACCTGTTTATGTCATTTATCAGCTATTGTCTATAAACTACTTTTAGCGACAATTAATTTGAAAGGAAACTTTAAATGAAAATCTTGACCAGCTCATCCCTAATACGAGCTGAATTATTGTACAATACTAGTACATGCATAATTCAAATCCAAGGGTTGGTGCTGAGTACATAAAAACAAATTCTAGGCTCACAAAAATATTAAAATTACATGGTAATATTTGTCTCGCGCTAACCAGTTTGGCTATTATAAATCAATTAGAACTGTAATAAAAATTTAGCTGGATGCATACCAAATCTAAGGAAAGTTACTTAATTGTTTCTGCTTTAGATTTGATATCATCCTATAGTCTACTGATATAGGGCTAATTGCTAAAAACATTTATAAATTCAAAATTCTCAAAGCATCCTAGCTATAAACCAAAATTCACCTCTTTTTAACACTTGAAAATTTAGCAGCAGCTTTAGAGCACTTCTGAAAAATGTTTTAATTTAGACAGATGTAACCATTTTAAATATTTTGATGATGACTTTGATGGTGAGAATGTTGCAGCCATCACAAGGCTGCATGAAGAACAATTAAATCTTTAGTAAAGTTAGTTGACTAAAGATTATCACCACTAAGTGTATTCCAAGAACTGTGCAGTGTTCTTAATTTGTATATGCAAACCAGCATTAAGATTATTGTGTATTTATAGCACTAATAGCAATTTTTAAAATCTAATACATCCAAGATTACGTGTAAAATCAAGCCATATTTTAAAGAATCACAATTTTTTTATAGATATATTACTATATAATAAATTTTGATACATCTATTTACATGTATTTGTTTGTCAGTTATTCAAGTACTGTATATGTTTTTTTTAATTTTTCAAACTGCAGAAAATTCCAGCCCAGACAGATTCTCCAACCAGTGTTGGTCTCAGTAAAGACCACAAACAGAAGAACAGATACAAAAATATTATCTCTTGTAAGTTTTGTTAGTTATACATGCATTTAGCATTTGTCAGGAACAAAGTTATGAAAATGGCTACATTAAGTTGTGGGGAGGATGGGGGCAAAGAAGACCTGACCATAGCTATTAAAAAAAACTATATTCACATTACATACAAAATAGAAATAATGGAAAAGACTATTTATAAACCAATAATTAGAATAAAATTGTATACAATAACATCTATAAAAACCAGTGACTAGAATAAAACTGTATACAATAACATCTATAAAAACCAGTGACTAGAATAAAACTGTATAGAATAACAGCTATAAAAACCAGTGACTAGAATAAAACTGTATACAATAACATCTATAAAAACCAGTGACTAGAATAAAATTGTATACAATAGCATCTATAAAAACCAGTGACTAGAATAAAATTGTATACAATAGCATCTATAAAAACCAGTGACTAGAATAAAACTGTATACAATAACATCTATAAAAACCAGTGACTAGAATAAAATTGTATACAACAACAGCTATAAAAACCAGTGACTAGAATAAAACTGTATACAATAACATCTATAAAAACCAGTGACTAGAATAAAACTGTATACAATAACATCTATAAAAACCAGTGACTAGAATAAAACTGTATACAATAACATCTATAAAAACCAGTGACTAGAATAAAACTGTATACAATAGCAGCTATAAAAACCAGTGACTAGAATAAAACTGTATACAATAACAGCTATAAAAACCAGTGACTAGAATAAAACTGTATACAATAACATCTATAAAAACCAGTGACTAGAATAAAATTGTATACAATAACAGCTATAAAAACCAGTGACTAGAATAAAATTGTATACAATAACATCTATAAAAACCAGTGACTAGAATAAAATTGTATACAATAGCATCTATAAAAACCAGTGACTAGAATAAAACTGTATACAATAGCAGCTATAAAAACCAGTGACTAGAATAAAACTGTATACAATAGCAGCTATAAAAACCAGTGACTAGAATAAAACTGTATACAATAGCAGCTATAAAAACCAGTGACTAGAATAAAACTGTATAGCAATAAAACCAGTGACTAGAATAAAACTGTATACAAAACCAGTGACTAGAATAAAACTGTATACAATAACAGCTATAAAAACCAGTGACTAGAATAAAACTGTATACAATAGCAGCTATAAAAACCAGTGACTAGAATAAAACTGTATACAATAACATCTATAAAAACCAGTGACTAGAATAAAATTGTATACAATAACATCTATAAAAACCAGTGAC